>PVIA01004982.1:0-125071 GCA_004024845.1 Tonatia bakeri
CCTCCTTTCCTTTCCTTTCCTTTCCTTTCCTTTCCTTTCCTTTCCTTTCCTTTCCTTTCCTTTCCTTTCCTTTCCTTTCCTTTCCTTTCCTTTCCTTTCCTTTCCTTTCCTCTCCTTTCCTCTCCTTTCCTCTCCTTTCCCCTTTCCTTTCCTCTTTTCTTTTCACCTGTGTTTTGTCTTCTTCTTTTCCCCTCTGCTTACTCCAAAAGGAAAAGCACTCTCTGTAACTTTAACTGAAACTCTATTATAGATGGCAATGTATTTTTAAGTCTGCTCCTCCACTCTGGGCATATTATATAATCTCACAAAGCCTTAGATTGCCCAGCATTTAATTCCACATAGATTATTATGAAGGTTAAACAAGAACATAATATTTGTGAAGCAGAAGGCAGGATTTTGATATACTATAGGTTCAGAAAATGCTGACCTATAGAAGAGTTCCTTTAAACAATTGTGTCTTCTTGTGACTAGGTAGCTCCGTCGGTTAGAGTGTCATCCTGACATACCAAAGTTGTGGGTTCGATCCCAGGTCAGGCCTCATATAAGAATCAACCAATGGATGCATAGGTGGAATAAGAAATTGATGTTTCTCTCTCTCTAAAGTTAATAAATTAAAAAAAAATGTTTTAAAGTGCCTTCAGGAGGTGGCATAAGGAAAGCATCCAATTTAATGGTGGAATATCAGATGAGGTTGCTTCAGGTCTAGGCAGAAAACAAGGGGGGCAGTATAGAAGCAGAAGAAACTAGAAAGTTTCCTCCAGCCGGAGAGAAGAGAACCTGGAAGTGGTGTTATAAGCAAAACTGAGAAGGAATAACGTGATGATGGGGGAAGGACCATTTCTGGAGTGACCGACTGAGGGGCCCAGACACTCTCTCTGCATCCTCTCGCGTAATTCCCACAACGCCCCATAAAGAGTTTATGTCGGCATCTCCTTCTCCTAGTGGAGGAAGCTGAGGTTCTTAGACTTCAAGGATCAGGTCCAAGGTTTCCTTGGCTCCTATGCGGTGAAATGTGTTATGTTTCCAAACAACTTGCCCCTGCCGTAGGGACTCCCCTTTCTCCCAACATGTTGCAGATGAAGCAAATGGACTCGGGTTTCTGCCGTCCTGCAGCCCCATGCTGGTAAACATGGTGCTGGAAATTTCATCTGAGCACTCATCATGGATTTTCCCGTAGGAGTAAGATTTGTAATGCTGGATACTTTTTTAGGCTTTTTTTAAAAAAATCAAAAGATTATTTAATTCAAAATGTAGCCAACTGATAGTAGGGTACTTGTAGTGGAGGGTACTACAAGATACCACTGCAAGAAAACTATTCCTTCTTAATTCCAAATGAGCGAGTGAAAGCCTCACTAGTCTTTACCGCTTTTTACCACTTAAGCCACATCGAGCAGCCACTTCTGTGATGCTTACCGCGGATGGATTCAGTACGTGTGAAGGTGAAGAGAAGGGACGGATTTCCCAGCATACTTAGGGAATCTCACAGCACCCACCACCATACTCTGCTAACTGCGAGCTACCTGCCAGGTGAATGCCACGTGTGATGCTATATCAATATATGGCCTGGCAAACATCTCTCTCCACAAGACTCAGCAGTTTAATGAAATGCATGGGCACAATAAATTTAGTTCCGGCACTAGTGCAATGGCCCCTCTGAGATGTTAGATGTCCCCGGCCTGGCATTTTCCCCTTCCCTGGCATGCATAAGCAACCTAGAAATAGGGAATCTGGGTCTCTTACCCGGAAATTACTGTAACATTGAGTGAAAGGCAGCGCAACTTCAGTAGTTGTTTGTGAAACTGGACACACTCCTCTTCCTCACACACATCCATCTTGGTGCCATGGTCTGGAATTCTAATGTGTTCACCCACTTAGCTGTGGGCCTGGAGGCATGATGAGTTTACAATGACTCCCTCCACTCCCGAGGCTCCGAGAGGGATGCCCTACCGTGTTCTTTCTGAGGCCTGCACAGAATCACCCGTGATGACCACACCCCGACCGGAAGGACCTACCACCGTCCTTAGTGCACTGTCCACCTACATTGCAGGAGATGAAAATGCTCATTGATATTGGCTACATTTTTTTCTATCTCCAGCTAAATATCTCTGGCAACCCCCCTCCCTGCCTCCAGGCCCCTAACATTCCCCATTTACCCTACAGTATCTTTTCCTTCTGACATTACCTATGATTCACAATCATTTGCTTTTCTGATTCAAATTTTTACTTATGCCCCTATCTAGAGGGTTCCCAGAATAGTTAGGAAACCCTAAAACAGGGGTGTCTAATGTTTTGATGTCTCTGGGCCACACTGAAAGAAGAATTGCCTTGGGCCACACATTAAATACATTGTGACATATAATCCCACAAACAAAAAATCCTATAATGTTTTAAGTAAATATACAGTTTTGCACTGGGCCAAATTCATAGCCATCCTGGGCCACACGCGGCCTACAGGCTGCAGGCTGGACATCGCTTAGGGCCTGAAAGATGTGGATCTGTTCCCAGGCCTAAGGTTTTCTGATTTAGTTCCCTTAAGACTTAAAAGTTGTAGTTTGGTACAGGTGACAGGATTTCTGGGCTGCTGAACCCAGGCATGAGATGTCACTCACGACACAGGAGGGGCCCAGCTGTAGTTGCTCCGCGGGAAATTCAGGCTTTGGCGGTCTTCTGTATTAAACAAGGCATTTCGTAGGCCGGATTCCACGTTTACAGGGGGACTTTCGTAGTGCCCAGTCATCCCTTGGGCATGAAATGGGTGTGAGTTCCATCTCTTAGATCAGATTGACATTGTTCCATGACCTTTGCAGTCGGAGAGTTCATATTATACATGAAAAAGAAATTCTTTCTTTTCAGCAAAATGCTGAAGATTTGGAAGCAGGACAAGTGTCCAAGTAAGCTAGCTACTTAAACACACAGAGGAGTTTCTAGAGGTCTTTGTCCCCAAAACATAAGGGTTGCTTACATTTTAAAAATTAAAACATTTTACAGACTAAAGCTTTTCCTTTCTCTTTCCTACCCATTGGCTAATTTCTTGGTAATGGCATGGTTTCATTTGAACAGGAAAGCATGATTAGGAAGCTTTTTATTAATTTAGCAGAAGATGTATAAGAGTATGAATGGCTCTTATTAAAGTGGCATCACAGGAAGACAAGGTCAAATGTTGATCATAATGGATAAATCATCAGAAAAATAAGTACAGCTACCTGTCCCTCCCTCACCCATCCTGCATGGGCTGGTTTTTCAGAGCAAACACACACACACACACACACATCTGTCACGTCTCCTTGGTATATAATTCAGTCATCTGCCAAATGATTCACTCGACAGCTGAGACTTGGCCCCCTCATTTGGAGAATGGAGATGCTATTATTTTGAAGTCACTCTGAGCATTAAGAGGCAACAGAAAGTGTGTGGACAGGATTTGTGAAGGGGGAAGCTGTAACAAGTAGAGGATATCATTGTCATTGTCAGAGCTCCCCATATATCCAGGATAAACTATGTTTAAAAGACAAAGTCAGAAACTAACCTTTGAGACACCCTTAGAAATGAGGAGCAGTGAAACACAGTGGTTTATTTTTCTAATCCAGAGGGCTGCCCTGATGTTAATGTTTTCTTGTTTGGCATAGATAAGTGAGATTTGGTTTCTAGGTAAGAAATGACCTTCTAGCAACTCAAGGAATCCACCCAAGCAAGCAGCTGCCTTCTGAAGCTGAGTGTTCCCATTGCCAGAATGTTCTGATGACACCCCTGGAAGGACAGGGGCAGTGTCAGCCTGTTTAAGGCATGGTGGTGGAACTTCTCATCCAAAAGAAGCATTCTTCCGTACTTTGCTTTTCAATTTTGCCAGCACCATTTATTGAAGGGGGTTTCTCTTCTCTATTATATATATTTGGCTCCTATGTCAAGAACTATTTGCCCATATGCATGTGGATTTATTTCTGGGCTCTCAATTCTGTCCCATTGGTCTCAATTCTGTCCCATTGGTCTGTGTGCCAACACCATGCTGTTTTGATTATTGTCACTTGGTAGCATAATTTGAAGTCTGGAAGGGTGATTACCTCTGGCCTTGTCCTTTTCTTGATTGCTCTGGCTTTTCAAAGTCTTTTGTGGTTCCATACAAATTGGATACAGAATTTGTGGTACATATATACAATGGAATACTACTCAGTCATAAGAATAAAATAAAATATTGTGCTTTGCTACCACATGGGTGCATCTTGAGAAGATCATGCTATGTGGAAAAAGTGAAGAATCATGACTTCACTCATACGTTGGACATAAAATTGAAAGCAACAAATGAACAAATGAGAGAAACAAATAAACAAAAACTCACAGACACGGACAGCGGTATGGTGGTGACTAGAGGGAAAGGCCAGTGGGGAGTTAGTACAGGGCACAGGGGCCAAGTATGTGGTGATGGGAGGACATTTGACTTCGGGTGGCGGGCACCCACACGTGATGTATCATAGAGCTGCACAATTGAAACCCATGTAATTTTATGATTCAGTGTCACCCCAGTAAGTTCAATGAAAAGAAAAAAGAAAAAGAAGCAATCCTTTAGCATTTCCTAGTCCTTCCCTCCTTCTCCTAATAACTATCTTGATGGAGCCACTGTACCTAATGTTATTCATCTGACTTCCTGTCTCTCATCAACACGCCGTGTCCGTAAAGGCAGAGAGTTTAATTTATGTTATTCGTCAGCATATTGCCCCTTCTTACAATGTGATGGGCACACAGTAGGTACACCATGAATATTTTCAACGTATGAAAGACTGGGTGAGTCTTTTAAAAACGAATTCTTATACAGAACTTCATTATATAAATGAGATGCAAGTCAGGGTTTCCTGACAGTTTAAACCTTCATTGTGCAGCAGAAAATATTCAGTTACTTAATATTTTCCCACACCCTAAAGCACCATTGTGAACCCCTGAGATGTGGGCCCCTGAGTTTCCCTGAGCAACAGTTTGAAAATCACCAATCTCAAGAGCAGTATTTTACAAGAAAGGACATAATGCCCAGATGTCAGACCTGGGTTTAAACGGAGTTTTCCCCTGGGCTGCGTGCAAACCAAGAACACTGCTTGAGAGCCACCAAAAGGCTTGCATTGATCCCCCAGAGAACTGGGGCGCAGCATGACTCTGGGCCACTAGCTGAACCTCCTGTTGTTTTAGGGTTCTTTCTGTAAAATGGGGTTGTTGATAGTTACTGCCTCCCTCCACCCCAGAGATGCTGGCACCATTGAGTGGTTGTTGCTAAGGCTTTAAAGGATCCTTTGGAAAAAGGCTGTAGGTAAAAAAAGATAACAACATAATTTATTCGATCCTGCTCAGTAAATGCTCTCAGAGAGACAAGAAACAAATACCAAAGACTCTAAGTGGAGAGTGTCAGCTCCAATTTCCGTCTCTGCCCAACTGCGGGGTGCTCCGAGAGCCAGCGCTGGGTGTGGACCAGCTCCCTGGAGCATGGGTGTGTGGAAGGAAGCCAGGTCTGGAGCACATGGCGGTCATTGGACGTAACTGAGCCCAGGTCAGGTGGGCGGGGTGCAGCAGCAGAACGGGGTGGGTGGGGGGCAGAGGGAACCACTTGACAGGAGGCAGGTGGGCGCTGGGGAGAGCAGGGTTACTCCTTGTGAGTGTGAACCAGGAGCTGGCTACCAGCCAGGAGCAGCTGTCCGAGTGGCAGACGGTCCTCCAGGTGTGCAGAGTGGGAGGGCAGTGGTGCCGTGGCGCTGGCCCACTGCACAGCTGCGGCACCTAGCCAGCAGCTCTGTCCAGCCCTGGGCAGCATCTTCCTGACCCCAGCTGTCTTATGGATGCTGACCTTTCTCATTGTGGCAGAGAGGAGTATTTGGAGAGGTGAGGGAGGGCAGGACAGTTCCCCCCATCCCCTGGGGCAAACCCCTGGGGTGGATCTCCTTCTTTCCACCCACGCCCACTGCCCCCAGGTTGGCCGTCTTCACACCCAGCCTGAACAGTCCAGTGCGTGCTGTTCCTGGCCTTGTGACTTGGCCTCCTGCATCTTTCTCCAGCTACACACTAGTGCGGAGCATGGCCATGCACCCACTCCGACCTCTGCTGCTCTTGCCCTGGCCATGCTGATCCCCAAAGTATTAGCTTTTGGGTTGTGTTCAAGGTCCTTCGTTCTGTGCACCACACAGCCCATCCTCTAGCTCGAGACTTTGCCCTCCCTCGGAACATGTCCTCCTTCTCCTGGCTCTCGGAACTCAGTCCACGGTCTTCCATTCCAACGCCTTCCCACTCACCGATGGAAACGCCGAGACCCTACCCACCCTTCGACCTGGTGCAGCTGGCTGCACACAAACCCTGAATGACTTCCCTCCTCTCTCCCCCTCCCCCTTTGTCACTGGACTTATTTCACCCAGGACACCTGCAGCGGGCTTGGGGTCCGAAGTCCTGGGCTCATGATGAGCCCCCACCTGTCAGTAGTGATTGGGGACAAGAAATCCCTTTCTTTGAGCCTCAATTTCTTAACCTGTACATGGAACACAATACTCTAAAATGAGGTAAAGCACATGTAAGCCCTTAGCCTTGTACGGGCACCGAGGCAGGTGACGAACCTTGATCATATAGGTGAGGAAGGAAATGTAAACAGGTGGGGTCTATAATGTGACAGGAAGCACCCGGATCCTTGCTGGGGCAGAAGGACACCACACCTTCTTGCTCTTCGGTCCTGGGATGAGTGGGCCTCTGACGAGTGGCCCATCCCACGTGGGGGTCAGCCTATGGTGGTAGGCCTAGCCAGCCGGCAATGCCCACAGCCACGTGCGTGAGGGCCCTGCACTCTTCCCTGGGCTCACGAGTGAAGCCTCTCGGGGCAGATGGGTCAGGCCTGCTTACCTCCACATCCAGTGTCCCGCATTTTGCCTGCTCCATCGCTGCCCCCCTGCCAGTTCCCTTCCACCAGACAGAGCGCGAGGTTGGGCTTTGGAGTTCCGAGTAGCTGGTCTGTCAGTTTCGAGGGGACCTGGGGACGTGGAGGTGAGAGCGGGCACAAGAGGTGCGGAGACCAGAGGCCGTTCCAAAAGCGGCAGGGGCTGCTCAGGTAGTCTCGCTCAGTGGGGCTGGGCTGTTGGACTTTTCTGCACCACCCGTTGGAAATGGGTTTATAGTTCATCAGAGTCGTGACGTCCAATTTCCCTGTTCCAGGGGCAGTGATGGCCATTCCAGGCCCAGACGGCAGCCTGGCCCGAGGAGCTGTGCGTGCTACGCACCACGTCCGCCATTCCTGGGGAGGGCTCCACTGGGGATCAAAGGGAAATCGGACCGTGTATTGATTCTTTTGCTCCCAGGACGAAGTCATCACGAGGAGGCTGAACTCCAGAACCAAAGTGCGAGGCAGACATTCAGCAAACATTTGCAGACTGGTCTGCTGACTCACAGAATTGTTTCTCCGCCCTCCGAGGCAGCGCTAGTCCTTTTCCAAGTTACAGATTTAAAGAAGAAATGTGGGCAACCCTGTAGGGGGTTCCTCTGGCAGCTGAGTCCGACAAACCGAGAAGAAAGCAAGAGAAGAGTCTCCTGGCTTATGTTTCACCCCGTGCAACGTGATCAGGTTGAGGATGAGCAGACGTATTGAACTAAAATATTAAGTTGCATGAACAGGAAAATTGAAGATTTTCAATTTTCATACAGTTAGTTGCCTCTCCCTAAAAGCCTGTAATGGGCAGGGGGCAGGGAATGTCCCTGAGGGTCATTCCTCTTCCTTCCTAAAGGCACAACCCTGGCTTGCCGCGCCCCATGCGACTGCTGTCTTGTGATCTGAGCTTCCGAAAGCACTCAGCTAGACGACAGTGATTACTGGGCCGCGAACTGGAAATCAAAATTAAATTTTACTACTTGTGGGTGGAATACCTCGAGGGAATTACGGCATAGATCTGTCACACCTGAACCCCATTTCTCAGTTGTAGAAACAGCAACGATGATGGAAACCACATTCCCCCCCTTTCCCTTGCATCTCCACACTGTATTCTATTTCAGGATCAGAAGGAGCAGGCTTCACAGAGTAGAAAGCCAAACACCTCGGGTTGAAGGGAAACAATGGTCTGTGATTCAAGTCGGACTTCTTATGTAAACTTACAGCATATGATAATGTAGTTGTACTGCATATTCAATTTTGATGCGTAACCTTTGAAATAAATTGGAATATTCTTCCCTGCTACTCTGGGCACGCGCCGAGTGACCATAAACAATAATCTCATAAAGGTCACCTGCTCCGTAAGCACTGCTTTCGGCAAGAAGCGTTCGGCGCTACTCAGAAATATTTCTCCATCTCCCTGCGAGTCTTAATTTATTCTTTCTTGCTTCTTTGAAAAGCTCCAAAAGAACACAGATTTCCTTACACCAGACAGATGCCGGATTTCTGACCTGTTTATTGTTTTTCTCGCTTTCTTATACTTTACTCTTTTTTTAAAACTTAAATTGCCTGATGGAGAGCGGGCAGAGAAGGCTGGGGAGGGACAGGGAAGGGAGTTAAGTTATTCAGCCAAAAATGAATTGGCTATTTCAAAGAAAATGATTATTTGATTTCAATTTCCTCTCTGCTCAAATTATGTGAAGAGACATGGCTAAAATAAGGACCTGTGTGTGTGTTTGCACGTGTGTATAAAAATAAATATAATGTTTTCTCTTAGAGAACTTGTTCATTCACACAATGTATTGCAGGAATCCCAGATACACCTAATAATGCTTTGCCACAGTCATTCCGGCTCGTCTTGCGAAACTGAAAACTGTATTTTGTTAAATCCGAGCTCCAATCATGTCAGTTGAGCATTTTACTCTCACTCACCAGCAGCATGGCCCCAATCAATACGATGCTACTGGCAGATAATAACTTCTCCGAGGACACGCTATGCCGTCTGCTGCCAGAAACATAGGGGACTGTCTCTCTTACAAGAGAGTGACATAGAAAAGGACTTCCTTGCCACAATCCTTCCTAAAGATGTTCCCGTGGGCCACGGCCATAGTGACTGGTCACCTGGAGAGCGAGCTGGGAGCTGCAGGAAAGCTAGAGGGTCACACAAAACCTTCCGTCTGAACGGTCTGTTCACACCCCCAACTTAAAGACCATTCATTTCAAAATTGCCTTACAAACTTTAATCACATAATGAGGACAGGACACTGTAAGGATGACAGTGGTAAAATAAAACTTTTATTTTTATTCCCCTGTTCTAAATAGATTCGAACCCACCAAAGACGCTTTGTTGTGATTTCGATGCACTGAATGCCAAGCTCTTCTTTTTAACCCTCACATTCACAGTCTGCCTCCTGGACGTTTCCGAGTCACTTAGCAATGAGCCTGGTTCCCTCTCCATCTCCCTCTTTCTCACTCTTGGAATATGAATGGAATACCGTAGGTTTTAGAGTAAGGATGAATTGATTTGATTTCCAGCTCGGGCTGTGGTGAGACAAATGATAGAATCGGTGGCATTTGAATTGGGCCTGGAAGCAGGGCAGGTGCCAGGGGACATCATGGCGGGAGTGTCACTCAGACAGGAGAGCGTGGCAAGGGGCGCTCCCCAAGAGAAGTTTCCTTTTATGGTTTCTCAACCCTGGCTTCTCTACAGCGTCCGGGACTGGCCATGGCTGGCGCCGTCAGAGTGGACTTCCGTGAAACTCCAGCATCGTGGGACACCTTCCTTGGAGACCTCGTGTTCTCGTCTGATAACTAAACATGGAAACGTGGCAGAGGAAACAGGGACCTTCACGAGAGCACACAGTTCTCACATTGTTAAAAAAAAACAGGGGTGGGTTTAGAGAAATCGAACAGATGTTAACATATAGATGCTACTGCACACTGAATCATCTTCTCATGACCAAATGCTGGAAAAACATGCGACGGACAGAAGCCCATTTGGCATTGACTTTGGGAAGGCAGGGAGCCACGTGTGGCCTCCGGTAAAGGGGTGGCCGCTGTGGCTGCAGCCACTCCCCACAGAGCTTCCTCTTCGGTTAATGACCGAAAGTCAGAGGGCTTCACGTGTGGTCAAAACCTGTGGTTTATTTCTGCGGACTGAAGGGGACAGTTAGTTCACTTTCTGGGTAATTTCAACTTCAAACTTAGGCACGAAATACCTCCTCAAAGCATAATAATCCAAACGAATTCGCTTGGGTGTTAAATATTTAAATACAGGAATTCATGTATTTGAGACAAATTACGGTGCTAATATACAGCAGGACCAAACAAAAACTCCAAACCGGACACATTTTGGGGACCGTGAACACATTTGGTGGCCTGTCTCCTATTTGTTCATTTCCCTCCATTGTTTCCTTCTTTGTTTAATATGCCACTTCAGGTGTCTCGCACTTATAGGGATGCATCTAGAAAATGTGACTTGACTTTATGAATCCTGTAAGAATTTGCATTCATCTTTGTCAAGAGGATAGGTGAAGGCAGTGAGGATTCTGTGAAATATTCTAATTAATCCAGCTCACCGTGGTTTTGTATTCTGAAAATCCCATCAACTCAAATTCAGTTCTCCTCTGAAGAGGAAGAAAAAGAGCAGAGGTGTCCCTGAGGAGGAGAAAGAGAAGCATTAAAATTTAAAAAGTGACGAGAACTCAAGGAAGGAACCAAAATAGGACACTTTTGCATAAACATCACCCATCTCTCTGCTTCCCTTTCAGCCACCCCTGACCTCTCCCTTCCTGTCATCAGGGAATACTTTACTCTTCCAGAAAACCCAGAAACTTGTACCGGGCTGGCTTAAACTCGGCCAGCTTGTTAGCCGGCATCTGCATTCTGGCAGCCTCATCGGGGGGCGGGGCTGTCCCCAGTGGCCTGCGGATGGGGTCCTTTCACAGGCCAGGGACGCCTCCCAGGCCTGCGTCAAGTGGAGGCCTGTTTGCTGAGACTCCGCACCTGAGCCTCGCTGGGAGAGTCTGCCCAGATGCGGGTGTGAAGATGCAAATCTCAGAAGGTCCTTCTCCTGATTAGCATGCGGCCATCACACCCCTGCGGCTGCCTGGAGAAACCCTATTAGACGTGCATGTGTCGTACTTGTAAACAGAACTCCCAGTGCCGGGCGAGGCCTTCCCGTCAGTCCCAGGGGGGCAGCTGGATGTTTGGAGATGACCTCAAGTCCCATTTTGTGGCTTCTCACGGCCACTTTTCAAAAGCTGCCTTTGGCCTTGACGGAGTGGCTCAGTGGGTTGGGTGTCGTCCCTCAAAGGTAAAGGCCGTGGGTTGGTTCCAGGTCCGGGGACACGCCTGAGTTGCAGGTTCAGTCCCTGGTCAGGGCACTTACAGAAGGCAACTGACAGTGTTTCTCTCTCGTGTCGATGTTTCTCTTCCACTTCTCCCTCTCCTCCCTTCTCTCTAAAAATAAGTAAATAAAATCTTCAAGAACAACAAATAACACGTGCCTTTGTCAGCATGTTTGGGGTGTGACACTTTCCACAGGGGTGATGCAGCGCTTGGGTGTTGGCGTGTGCTGGAAGGTAACTCTCCAAATCCGGGAGCAAGTGTCCCACTTTGCAAAAGGATTAGACAGACACCATAGGTGACGTTTGTGAATGTGGGAAGGACAGGTGGGCCATGGCCCTGACGTCCACTTTTCTTTGAACGTTTAAAAATATCTCAAATATGTATTATTTGAAAATCAAGTGTCAGCCTCTAACTGTGAGTATGAAATAAACCACCACTGAGAGTGAAGTAAAACGCGTACGATCATTTAAATGACAACAAAGGACTATTCATAATATGACAAAGGACCGTTATGCTTGTTAAACTGTTATTCCGGATGATTTCATTTCTGAGCATCATTTACATACCTGAGAGTGCAGAGATGATGTTAGGGGTCTGCTGAAGGACAACAGTGACAACAAGAAAACTAGGTCCTACGTGAGTTGTTGAGTGTGGGAGCCTTGAGGTCCCACTAAAATCGCCTTCGGGAATGTCCAGACCTCTGTTACCGCAGCCTGGAAACGAGGAGAGTGGGGCCAGCAGCCTGCTACAAGCTGAAGGGAGAGAGGCAGTGCCGTTTGCTCTTGGGGCGCCGTTTGCCTCTCAGGCCTGTGACTCCGCTAAACCTGACTGCTATTTCACTCTGCTGAGCTCGTCCCCAGGACTGGAAATGCCTGGAAAGTAGGACCAGAATGGACTAGCTGCTCCCTGCAGCCACAGGAGGAACATAACATTGGAGAAAAAAATGCAGCTTCTGTGACGATGACCCAACAGCCCAGGGCCACACCTCAGCACACCACCCTTTTGTAACAACACAATTATAACCCAAGAAAAGTTCAAAGGCCCCAGCCCTCCTTGCCAGTGTGTCTCCCTAGAGTATGCCCCTCTCCTTTCTTGGAGACTGAATAAAAACTTGATTCTACACTGTCTTCTCTTTGTGAACTCTTTCCCAGACCGTGGGGCCGACCTCCCTATCCCAGTAAACGATGGGAACTAAATAGTATAATTCAGTATTTGTGATTGATATGCTTCTAGGAACTGAGATTTTGAACCTTTTCAAGTTCATCAGGCACTGCTTTCGTGGGCTCTTCTGTGGATAAATTATATTCTTCTGAATTCCTTAGAATTGAGAACATCAGAATTAAACTCTATCAGTTGAATAATAACTCTCCATGAGCCAGATCCTGGTCATTCATAACTAATATAGTGAATCCCTCAGCCCAGAATGAGAATAGAATCAATCACTCAAATAAGACATTTGGACTGTTACAAAGAACAAAAATATAGATTGGCCCTAGATTTTAGATTTTTTTTTTGCTTTATCTGTCTAAATCAATTAGACATTTGAATTGTGGTATTGTATTTCTAGGAAGCTTCATTGCTTTCTATTATCCTCATGACAAAAATAAACAATTCCTTTTGAAATCGTAAAGAAAAATGCCTCCCACTGAGTTGCTGTTGTGTGCTGTTATAGGCAAGAACATGTGTCATAAAAAATGAGAAATTATGGATCAAATAATGATGTTGGAGCCACTTACATAAACAATAGAGAGCATTTTGGATGAGTTCCAAATATCATCACTATTGTTTAATTTCAGCCCCAGCTACGCATCTGCCTAGGCTCACGTCAGAGATACTGATCACACCAGATAGATATAAAATGCACAACTAAAACCCCACCGCTCCCTGCCTCTGTTTACACACAGCCCTGAACCAGGCTTTTCCAGCTGACTGTCCCCAAAGTGCATTTCGTCCACCGAGTTCCCGTTCGAATTCGGTGGGCTGATGCCCGTTTCCTTGTACATGTTAGGTCATTTGGTACGAATGTAGGAATACAGTCACTAAGAAGCAGCATGAATAGTGTGCTCTCTAGTGAATCTGTGCGTTACCACTTGCACTCTTGCCTTTCACACACAATGAGGGTTTTTTTTTTAAGCCAGGGAGGGCTGATGAGGAAGCCACAAAATGCCAATCACCAGAGACAGACAGATGCTGAATGCTGAATCCCTGATCCTGGGAAGGAGGGGAACATGGCAGGAGTGAGGTGTTCCCACCCTGCGTCTACTCATCAATACACGGTCCATCCTCAGAGGGAAGGTGTGGAGGGTTCCTCGGTCCAGGATTCTGTCTTCTATTCAAAACCATTCATCAGAGGAAGTCTCCACAGATGAGAGTAGTCAAAAAAAAAAAAAAAAAAAAAAAGGAAATGGTAGCCAGAAACGTTCATTGCCTAATTTATGCCTAAAGTGTAAAGGTCGTTTTGAACACTCTGATTTGTTGGTGGGAAGAGACATCAGACCCTTTGTTAAGTCACAGATGGAGGGACACAACCCTGGTCACTCGCTTCCCTGCTTAGAGAGCCCGGCCCTCTGAGTAGGACGGACCAGGGGCGGCCTCTCCATCACTGACAGTTAATAATTAAATCAAACATTATATTCAGCAATAGAACATATGCATCAGCTTCTTTCAAATTGCATTTCCTTCCTGTTAGGTCCATTAGTGTAAACCAGACTGCCTTTCGAAAGCCTCTCACGGCCGCTGTCTTTCGGCGCAGTTCCCGAGATGGATAATGCAGTGCGCATTATGGGCAATTACACAGAACTCCCCAGCGATAGGGTTTGAGAGTCACAGAATGAAACAGCTGGAACTACAGAGCCACCAGCTAGTCATAAAAAAGGAAATAGTTAAAAAAATAAATAAATAACCCGGACAAAGAAAAGGAAAGCCCAAGAGGTTCTGTAGAACCATTGTTTTCCAAGACGCTGTCTGGACCTAGAAGAATCACCAGGGTTCACGGTGCAAAACTCTCTAAATCTCAACACATTATTTCCTTAAATGTATTTTGCTAGGTCTCTTAAAGCACGGTCTAGGAAGCACAGGACAGCCCGCTCGCAAACGCGAGGTGCTAGGAACGACGACCTCTTTCTCTTTGGCTGCATGGATGCCGTTTCCCATGTCAGCGACGTTGTGAGAAAGCTGGTCTTCGCTTTCAGTTTGTTTCCACGAACACCTCTGTGGGACCAGAAGGTGAGTTTTCTATTTCCTAAACGAGCCCTCTTCATAATATGTCCGTCTTGTTCTTCCAGGCTCGGACATGCTGTGTTGGCTTCCGCAGCACAGATCAGAAATGACAAAATCTCTCTCTCCACTTGGCTCGGGGACGGCGACTGGAATGTTCTGCTTGAAAAACCAGACACAAACATCAGACGCATACCTAAGGGGAAAGTTTCACATTCAAAGGCGAAAATATATATTCTGATTTCTTCCACAGTTTTAGGAAAGAGAGTAATAATGGGTTTTGATGGCAAAAATGTTGCTTCATTTGGTTTTAAGTAAAAGGCAGTTTTCGCTGGTGCCAGTGGAGTAGTGTTTTGAAATTTTTCAGGAAAATGACTTTATAACTCAAGAAACAATGGAACAAGCTGCACGGTAACTGCCAAGAAATGACAGAAAAAGGGGTGCAATTTCCAACTTTACATAGAGCCAGCAAACTATTTTCAAATTTGTCGCTAAAGCAGTCTATGAAAATTTGAACAACATTAGGGGGAAATATCTGTACTGCTCTTGGAGGGCGATTCTCTTTCCCTGAGAGGAGATGGATGACCGAGTCTCAGCCACATTTATGTGGCTATTTATGTACTTTCAGAGGCCTTCAGTAGCTGGTGTTTATTGCAGCAGCGATGGAATGCTTCAGGAGGAAGGCGGGCATAAAACCTGCTACGCAGTGTGATGAGTCCTCGCCACTGTTATTAGGGCCCCCACCGCCTCCCTTTCCAGTAAAAGCTTTATTAGGACAGAGTGGAAGGAGGGGAAACAGAGATGTTAACAAGACAAAATATTACAGTAAAAGAAAGACTATGTCTCCTCCTGATAAAAAGTAATGCTCATTTAAACAGAAAAACCCTTGCTTATTTTTATTCTTGAAGCTATATCGGTGACCATGCGATACAGTGAGTGAACATGCTCTGAATTCCACAGTTCATTTGTTATGGAACAGAGTTCAGGAGACTTAATTGGAGGTTATGACTTTGTGCTGCTGTCCCTGTTCTTCATAAACAGGGACGTGAAACAGAGGGCAGACAGACCTCATAAAAGTGGTGCCTGCGCCGGGGAGAGGGACAGAGAAACTAGTGACTGATACATGGAGAAATTCCTCACTTCTTTTCATTTCCATAGAAATGTACCCACAGGAAAAAAAGTGTTGTCTTGAATTTCTGATACAGGACATTTCCAGAAAAAAAATATCCTTATTCTTCATATTGAAGAGCTATTTTTTTTTTTTTGGTCTCCTTATGCTTTGCATTTCGATTTAGACAAAATAATAGCCTTGGGGCATACTCCTGCCAGTGACTGAAGACGCACTTTATCTATCTTTCTGATGTAACTCTCTGACCACACTCTGGTGTAGCTGCTGTGGGTCCCCTCATTTCGCAGATGAAGAAAGCAAACCAGAAAACGTACCAATGGGCTGGCCCCACGACTTTGTGAACTGGGGGAGCTGAGATTTGAACACGGGCAGCTGGTCTCCAGAATCTGAGCTCTGAAGTGTTACAAGGTCTGTTGCCTTTGAGGACAGACATACTGCAGAGCTTCGTGGTTCGTAAACAGTCAGGTGTCGGGACGTTCTTCTGCACTGGTTCAGGGGTGACTCGCCAGCAGTGAGTCACGGTCCCTGTGCAGCGTGCCCAGCCCTGATTCTGTGACATTGCTTCAGTTACTAGGAAAAGCCTGTAAAGTTCTCACATTTACCTTAGACCTCATTCAAAAAAGAAAAAAGCAGGTGAAGCCCATCCTGCTGACAATGTGCTACATTAGTTCACTGATCTATCTGTTCATTTAAAATATTTTGCTTCATTCTCACCATTTCTCTTCAGAAAGCTGCAGACTCTTGGCTAGGAGGCCTGGAAGGCATGTGGAAAAATCCTCTCCGAAAACTGGCGAATCTGAGGTATAAAAATACTGCCTCATTATGAAGCAGCCCAGCATCCATAATAAATTAACTCCCCTTTAAGATCTCTTAAACTTTATGATGTTTTCATTCTTCTTTCAAATGTTAATTGCACGTAGAAGCAGTGTTTTTTTTAATGAAAATATCAAAAGAAAATAGGGCAAAACATTTGTATGATTTTGAGGCAGACGAGCTTCTTCCAAGGCAGCCACAGCTCTCAGAATTCATAAAGAACAGGATAAATATTCTTGAACACGTAACAGTGTTTAAATGTGTGCTAACGATCCCCAGATTTTAAAAATACACCAGATTATAAACTGGGAGAATGTGTGTCTCCCACACGACGTGGAAAGGGCTGATATATGTGTCTATTAGCAGACGTGAGGTGCTTTTTGCACGGAGATTTTCTCTTAATGCACTGTCTGCACTAGAATCTCTCAGTCTACACGTGAGCCAGCTGGGGCCCCGGTAATCGCAGACAGTCTTCCAGGAGGCGGGGCCAGAGACTGCGCGACCAGCTCCCTGGGACACTGGGCTCCTCCTCATGCTTGGAGTGGCATTGATCTGGGCCACTCCCGTTCGTGTAACACAATAATAATCTAACTGGCTTCAGACACAATCTTAAAGGCAAATGCTACATTTTTGTTCATGGAAATTGTTTGAAACGGGTTGTTTTAAAGGAATACATTTCCTTAACCTTGGATTAGAAAAAGGATTTCACATCCATGTGACCTAAGAGTGAGGTGAGAATTTTTCCCTTCCTACCTGCTCTAAATCTAATTTTGAAAGAAAAAATATGTAAAGAAGAGGACACAACCCAGCAGAAAACTGGGCAAATGATAGTCAAAGATAACTGACATTAAAGGAAGTTAAATGGACAAGACATTTAAGAAAGTATTCTTGATGTCACTCTCAGTCATAAAGCACAAATGAAAGGAGTGAGAATACACTTGTTTTTACTTATCATATTGGCAAAAAGAAAAAAGCAGAAATAAAACTTTGGCTTCCATGCAGGATGTACTAGGTTGTGGCAGGTCAATACACCTGTGACTTAAAAAAAAAAAAAAAAGCTATGTGAATTACACAGAATAAAGAGGAAACAGACCCAGCAAAGGTGAGTCGTCTGGTGTCACACAACTGGTAAAAGATCGAGCTGGGCTTTGAACATAGGTAGTCTGCATCTAGATTTTACTATTATTATTTATTCTCAAAAATGCCGATTATTTTAAGGTCCAAGCAATTTAATGTGTTACCATAGTGAGTGCTGCCTTATCCGATTTTGACAAGAGTTGATGGGATGTTTAAGGTCTAGCATTTCAGTGGAGATACTAAAATAAATTCTGAGCTCGGCCCTGCAGGCCCCTGTCTAATTTATATGCTATTGGATAGCAAAGCACATGGATACTAATGCAGTCATTGTAAATAAGGAAAGAAGCTGCAAACATAAAGTTTATAAGAGCCCATGCTAAAAAAGTTAGTTCCATTCAGAAGAAGAGTTAGGTGCAAAAGATGAATATACCCTAACATTCAATGCAGATGTGCTGTGATTTCGGGACAGAAAGGCCCAAAAGTATGAGAAGAAAATGCAGAACTGAGATGTGGCGAGAAAGAGAGAAAGGAAAACCTCTGTCTCTACAGTATTTCCCTGTTCGACATTTTCAGTGTGCTCATGTATAAATTGTACTTATTCTTCTGAAAATAAACTGTTTATGTCCGTGGCCAATTTTTCTCTATTAATTTGTGCATAATTTTCTTATTAATTCATAGGACTTAATTATATTAACCTGTCAAGCGTGTTGTCGAATACTATTTCTTTATTCGTGTTTGGTCTCTCTATTCTGACCTTAATGTTTTGGCATCATTTTAACATATCTCCTGATAAAAATATATAAATCAACCCTCTACCAAAGAAGCAATACAAACGTCCAAAGAAAATAAGGAAAGAAGCTCAACAGGACTGCTAATGAAAGGAATTTCTAAAAAATTAAGTGTCACTTTTTCCCATTGGGTCAGAAACAATTTAGACTTCATGGTAACGCTGGTGCTGAAGCAAACTCAGCTACAGGTTAACTTTTATAGACTTCAAGTTGAAATGTAAATTCGTAAGTATCTCTAGACGACAATTAAAGAATTTATAGCAAGAACATTAAAACATTCAATCCCATCTACCTCCTCCTTCGAGGTGTTCAGGACCCTGTGTCAGCGCTCAGGTCCCCAAATAAATGTGGCACGGTGTCTGCCTCTCTGGAATCCGGGGGTCGATGGTAGAACAGAGTCAAGTGCTCCAGCAGATGTGGCCTTGGCCAATGGCAGAATAAGTTATTAAGATAATCCCCCCTCTAAAAGCCACCTAAAAATCCTGGGTGACATATAATAAAAATATCTTCCATATATATAATAGTGTTTTACATTGCTGTAGAATCACGCATAGTGTTTCTGTTCTAAATATATTTTTTGTGAATGTACGTGTTTACTATTGAGAAATACTTTGGAAGAATCTAGATCTAAGAAAGGTTGAACCCAGCTTGTTAAACAAGCTCCCCAAGCCCTGCCCTCCCTGAATGTGTTTGCCATCTGGAGTCAAATTCTGTGAAAAGTGAGCTGGGGGTTTGTGTCTTCCAGTGAATCAGTCCATTTCGCCTGAGTTGTCGAACTAATGTGTTCAGGTTGTTCATGATATTCCCTTATTACTCTTCGAATATCTGTGGGGCCTATAACGACACCTCCCCTTTCATTCCCAATGTTAATCATTTGTATCTTCTCTCCATTTTTTTGTCAGTTGCTCTCAAAGTTTATTATTTTATGGATGTTTCTGAAGAAAACATTTTTGGTTTTGCTGATTTTTCTCTCTTTTTTTAAAAAATTTCATTGATTTCTGATCTTATTTTAGTTTTCTCCTCCTTCTGCCTTCTCTAGGTTTCTTTTGCTCTTGTTCTAGTGGGTCCGTGTTTGTAAGGAGTTTGGAGAGGAGCAAAGCAGAGGACAGTCACGGAGCCCCAGGAGCTGAAGGCGCCGGGAATTCAAGGAGATTCATGGTGGGGAGAAGACTGCAGAGTGTTAGGGCAGCGGGACAGGGAGAGGCTGGCCACTGCCCGGCTTCAAACGGTCATGTTTCACCTCCCGGCTGTGGTAGGGGCTACCAGGAAGAGGTTTCAGTACGGGACTCATGGAGGACACACGACTGCACACACCTCTAGACTGTCACACGAGCAAGAAGGCATCTGTCCTTCGGGTGGGCGTTACGTCCCCTCCCCTGGATGTGGCTTGCTTGACGATCGTTTGTAAAGTTTCCTGAGACAAAAGCATATGGTCAGCCAAAGCAAATCACTAAGAGAAAGAAGACAGAGTCCCTTCTGAATAAGCTGTCCCAAGATGCCCATTGTCCATCCTCGAATGAGAAGTCAAGTCTTGAGATCCAGATTTGGGACTCACTAAGGTGAAATAGCTCGGGGAAGTGTGACCAGTGAGAAGAGAAAGTCAAGGAGGTCCCCTTGGGAAACGGCACAGTTAAAGGAAGAAAGAGGAGAGACCATCTGGTGGGAGGTCACCCCGTGTAACCAGAGTCACAGGAACCAGGGGGTGCAGTGTTGGAGGAAACGGGGACTGTCAGGCAGAAGGTCCCAGGCCAGAGGGCCATCGGGCAGTGCAGGGCCGGCCCTGGTCCACGGGCCCCGTCAGCTTGCGGCTCCCCTCAGTGTGAATGGGGGTGAGAGGGCGGACACAGTGCGAGCAGACCCTGCTAACAAGAATCTTGGCTGAGGAGGAGGAGGGGAGATAGGGAAGGAGTCCGCAGGCAAACGGCCAGAGAGAAGTAACAGCTGAAAACTCAGGAGACGGAACTGCTGAAGAAGCAAGATGCTGGCAGAGATAAAAGCGCACCAAGAGAGACTGGCCTCGAATAGGATCACAGGGACCGCTCAGCACCGAAGAAAGAAAAGTCAGAGCTGGAACCTAAAAATGAGTGTTGCCTTTTCCAAACTGTCTCTTTGAAATGTTATAAAATTATCACAACGTTGGCTCAGTTGCTTAAAATGTTTTAGGAATGTGGCTTGATTAAGTTCACCCTCAGAGTCAGGAGAATGCAATGCACACACGCACACATGCACACACGCACACGCATACACAAGAGCAATAAAAATATCTTCGCTAGAACATTTGTACAAGAATGTTCTTAAAAGTTCTCCTCACAGGAAAACATTGTAGCTCTGTAGTGATGGATGTGAACTGAACTGTTGGGATAAGCATTTTGCAATATAGACATGTATCAAATCAGTTTGTTGTACACCTGAAACTAATAAAATAGCAGGCATCAATGACACCTAATAACAACGAATGAAAATGTTTTAACAGTCTTATTTATAAGAAACCAAACCAGGAAACAATTCAAGTGTCCCTCCATAGGACATGAGTTCCTGGGTGGAATATAACACACCAATGAAAAAGATCAAGATACTAATAATGCTCAGTAACATTCAAGAGTCTCATAAAACTGAAGAGCTGAGTGTGCCTGGGATTCGAGAGAACATGCAGTATGACGGCTCCCTCACCGGAAGGTCAGGGCAGGCAGAATGGAGATGCGGGGATGAAAAGTAGGATGGCGTCTGCCTGTGGTCTGGTGGGGGTGGGGTGACAGATGCTCGAGGGGACACTTTCTGGGATGATGGCAAAGGCTGACACCTCGAAATGTGTACAGCTATGTGGGTATAGACATTTGTCAAAACTCATCAAATTGGTCACTTAAGATCGGTGCGTTTTGCTCTATGTAAATTGTAGCTCAAATTTTTTAAAAGTAATCTTGCAGTGAATCTCTTTGTAAAGAAAACCACCTGTTTGCTCTGGCTGGTGTAGCTCAGTGGATTGAGCGCAGGCTGCGAACCAGGCATCACAGGTTCGATTCCCAGTCAGGGCACATGCCTAGGTTGCAGGCCATGTCTCCCGGCAACCGCACATTGATGTTTCTCTCTCTCTCTCCCCGCTGCAGCACAGGCCTTCCCTTCCCTCTCTAAAAAAATTAAAAAAAATAAATAAATAAAAGAAAACCACCTGTTCATAAGCAACTTCCAGCTCCTTTTTGTACGCTATCGGTTACTTTAGAAGTCGAATGCTTGCTTAGAGTAATGGGTACCAGCCAGAGGAGTCGGGTTGAGTCCTAACGGGCCTGGAGTTTCAGCTTCTCCTCCTGGGCTTTGGAGTCAGGCGTCAGGATACCGGTTACGCATGCGTTCATAGACTCACTCACACCTTTATTCTGACAGATGAGACACAGCCTCTCCCGCCCTGGACGCTGCCATTTTCCAGCAAGTTGATGATAGCAGGTGTTAAAGACTAGCTAGGCCATAGGTTAGGGTTTCTAACAACTGCTTCAAGATATGAAAGTGCTATTTGCCAACTCCTTCCAGGCATGACAAGTGTGACAAGGACCTCGGGCGTCTGTGCTGGAGAGCTACTGCATGAGTGGGTTGTGTTTGACCAGCACTGGGCCCCGGACAGCCTCATCATCCCGGGCAGACAAGCATCCCCAGGTGTCCCCTGCCCCGTGTACCTGTCCCCCACGTCCTGGCAGGTGACTGGACTGTGTAGCGAGCTGTGCTCGCTTCCAGAACATTCCATCTGTGGCCTCTGCGCACAGCCCCCAAGTGAGGCGCTGGCTTGCGCCAACTGTGCGGCTGTTTTACGGCTCTGCTCCTCTCGGATGATCTACGGCCTCCCCCACCACGAGAGCTGCGGCATCTTGGCGCCTTCCCAACTGCTCTATTGATCTGCAAGTTGGCCAGCAAGCACAATCTCTTGTTTGTTTGGGGGATTATTTTTATTATCTGGCTCCAGACAGAGGGTGCAGAGGGGGGTGGGGGCCGCCGAGGAGAGAGGGCAGCCGCTCTGGGAGCGAGGCGGAGGGCCGGTCCTCCACGCCATAAAGAATAGCGTTTGGGGCTGCGCGGAGGTTCTGCACTGAGGCACCAGCCACTTGGCGGGCTCCCATCTGTCGGGAGCAGAAGGTATTCTACAGTTCAGAGAGTCAGGGCTCGGGGGCACCTCTTTCCAGAGTGATCTACTGCGAAGCAGCAGACACAAGTTCAGAGAAGCCTGGCTTTGCGGGTAGACGGGGGAGTAGCTCTCTGTGGGCTGCCGTGGGAGGGCTGGCCACCACACCAGGCCTTGGTGGATCAAAGCTCCCTAGAGCTTTAGACGCTTCTAAACCCGTGATTCCAAACCCAGGTGCCCAGGCACCCCAGTCAGTCCGAGTGACAAGAGCCATCTTCAAAAAAGGATTTTTTTTTTTTGGTGCTCAGTTATTTTGGGAGAAAAGCAGCGTATAATTTTCAATTCTTGGAGATGTATAATTTGTTAAGACATTTAAAAGCTGTGAAAAATCCTCTGGTGGCGGTAGTAGGGGGGACCTGTGCTCTCTCTTTAAGCCAGCTCTTCCTATATTTCTTGCCCCATTTAAGAGGTTTTGCAAAATATATTTAAGATTGGAATGTAAGCATGTTCATAGAAAACTTTTCAGAAGAGGTTCTGATTGAAATATATATTAGAATGTGAATGATTAATATCAGGCCTTCCCTAGAGGCAGATTTTGATGGGACAGAATGTATGTGTGTGCATTTGCATGTGTTTTTGTGCATGTGTGTGTATTGTGGCATAGCCATCCAAATAGTCTATATCCTCTTCTACAGTTACAGAGTCATAGCTAGGAGGCAGCCGCCCAGAGGCAGACTGCTTTTTCCAGGCCCCCTGTGGCTGGATATGGCCATAAGAATAACATGCCTCAGTAGAATATGAGCAAAATTGACGCATACCACTTCAGGCGGAGGTGTCAACTGTAGAATAAAGGTAACACCAAGACCCCCTTAGGGCCATCATATAAAAATCTGGTCTGTAAATCCATGTCTAGGGGACAGCTATTTGATAAGTGGGAAGGAAACCTGTACTAGTATGTGGATAAGATGCAAAACTTCTATGTTAAGCAATATTTTAGGACCTATTGGCTATGTACTTTAGCCCAACCTCATTAACACTGCATTAGAGAGGGGATGGCGGGCACTAACATGGGGGAGATATTTGTAGAAGGAAGAGAATCGCTGAACAGAATCAAGTGTGTGAAGGGGAGAAGCAGTAAGTACCGCCAGAGAGAAGAGACAGGGTCTGTCCTACATTAATTTTGTTTTTCTCACTCTTAAATTTTTTTAACTTATTGATTTTACAGAGACAGAGGAAGGGAGGAAAGGAGAGAGAGAGAGAGAGAGATTTTGTTGTTCCACCCATCCATGCATTCAGTGCATTGGTTGCTTCTTGCATCTGCCCTGACCAGGGATCGAACCCACCACCTTGGTGTATCAGGACGATGCTCTAACCAACAGAGCTTTTTTTCACTCTTTATTTCAGTGACCAGCCTTGGCGGTCAACTCAATATAATGTTTGACTCTGCCACTTACCAGGATGTGTCTTTTCCCTTGTCCAAGTCTCTGTTTCTTCATGAGAAGAAGTGGATAATGACTTTCAACTTACATAGTTATTTTGAAAATTAAATGAGGAGACCTATGCAATGTTTAATATAGTGTCTATCCAGCCCTGGCTGGTGTGGCTCAGTGGACTGCGTGCTGGCCTGCGAACCAGAAGGTCACTGGTTTGATTCCCAATCAGGACACATGCCTGGGTTGCGGGATAGTTCCCCAGTAGGGGGTATGCAAGAGGCAACCACATGATATTTCTCTTCCTCCCTTCCCCTCCAAAATAAATAAATAAAATATTTAAAAATAGATAGTGTCTATCCAAAAACTCACATATAAAGTGATAGTTGTTAAGGCCAATCACTTACATTTTGTGTCCACCTTTGGGGCACACACTGTAATTTCACTCTCCTACCTCCTTTGAAACTAGGAGCTGTCATGTCACCTACTGGGCCACAGTTTTAGGAGCTGGTACACCATTTTCACGTCACCACTTTCCTAACTCAGCCTCCGTGAGACCAAGATGGGTTCCCCCTTGGCCTGCTACTTGAAAGAAGGACAAAAGGAGCCCAGTCCCCAGCTGACCTGCACTGGACACACAACATTCAATGGAAAAGAAACTGCTGTGGTTTTAAGCTGCTGTAGCCAATCGTGGCCTTTACTGAGTGATTCAGAAACCGGTCCCTAGCGTTAAGAGTTCCACCACAAGGCGAACCTGAATTGCACTCGAATACAGTGTTTGCTGACTGTTTGGTTGATGGAAAGAACTGTTACTGCACACTGCAAAGCGGGTGACTTATGTCATGGAGTCTCAAGATACTCATTACACTTGTTGCCTGAAATAACTCGGAAGGCAAACAAATACCTAATGAACTTGGAGTTCTCAGAGGAGAGACTGGAACACAGAGTGCCAGCCCGTGTTCGAGTTCATCTCGGGCGCGTCTGACTGGGCGGCAAGAGAATGAGGGAGGCTTGGGAGGTGCTGGCTGGCCGGCTGGTGGCCAGCAGGAACGATGCGGGGAGGGGGAGTCCAGACCCTGGCATTTGCAGAGGGCTAGAAGGAGAGTGCTTGTCAACCCCAGTGGTGACAGATAAACCTGAGGAAGCTTTTGAGTAACAAAGACCTATTACAACTGAAAAGCTCTGACTGCAAAAGAAACCACCAACAAAATAAGAAGGGAACCCACTGAATGGGGGAACATATTTGCCAATGATGCATCTGATAAGGGGTTAATATCCAAAATTTGTAAAGAACTGATACAACTCAGTACCAAAAAAAAAAGAAAAGAAAGAAAGAGAAACAAGCAACTCAATTAAAAGATGGGGAAAGGACCTGAATATACGCATATACTTCTCCAAAGAGGACATACAGATGGCCAATAGACATATGAAAAGATGTTCAAGTCACTAATCATCAGAGAGATGCACATTAAAACCACAGTGAAATATCTGCTCACACCTGCCAGAATGGTTGTCATCAATAAATCCACAAACAACAAGCACTGGTGAGGACGCAGAGAAAAGGGGACCCTCGTGCACTGTGGGTGGGAATGCAGACTGGGGCCACCACTGTGGAAAATAGTATGTAGTTTTCTCAAAAAACTAAAAATGGAGCTGCCTTTTGACCCAGCAATCCCACTTCTTGGAATATATCCAAAGAAACCCGAAACACTAATTTGAATGAATATGTGCACCCCTCTGTTCATTGCAGCGTTATTTACAATAGCGAAGATCTGAAAGCAACCCAAGTGCCCATCAGTAGATGAGTGGATAAAACAACCATGGGACATTCATGCAATGGAGTAATGGAGTACTACTCAGCTGTAAAAAAGAAGGAAATCTTACCTTTTGCAACAGCATGATTGGACCTGGGAAATGTTATGCAAGTGAAATAAGCCATTCAGAAAAAGACAAATACCATATGATCTCACTCACATGTGGAATCTAATGAACAGAACAAACTGATGAACAAAATAAGAACAGAGGCCTGGACACATGGAACAGACTGACAGCTGTAACAGGCGAAGCGGGGAGGCCTGGGTGGAAGAAGGTGGAGGGATTAGCCAGAGAACATACATGCATGACCCACAGACACAGACAACAGTGTGGTGACAGCCAGAGGGAAAGGGGGTGGAGGTAGGTGGAGGTAGGCAAGGGGGGGTAAATGGGGATGGACTTTGCTGTGGGTGATGGGCCCATGATGCAGTGTGCAAAGGGGTGTCACTTCGTTTTACCCGGAGACCACCGGGGACATAGCTGCATCTGTCTGAGTGGGTTGGACTTGTTGCGTAACTGGCTCTCGGGCTTCTCAAGAAGAGGGCACTAGACAGGACTGCATCAGGGTTTGTCCGGGGTTCGGTGATCTGCTGGAGCTTTGAGGAGGCGGGCTCTCTGCTGCGTTGGATGCAGGAGGCAGTGGAGGTGATTCTCTGATCGGGTCTCTTTACACTTCTCCTCCAGAGGTGAGAAGAACTCGGCAAAGGTCGGGTTCGACTCTAGTGAAGTAGCCGACACACATTCACCGGGATAAGAGCACAGATGGTCTGCTTTTGGGTCGGGCGTGAGACGTCTGTCCCGTCTGTGTACATACATGGCTGCGCAGTTGTTTTGTTTGTATCTTGATTTGTCACAACCACAGAAGGGTCTGACTCTGGTAGGCTGCAAACGTGTTCACTTTCAGCAGCGAAACAAGGCTTAGCTGTAGGGGCAGGAAACTTCCTGCCCAGCCCACCCAGCCAGGGGCGAGGGCAGCCGGTCTTCTGTGGCTTCCCCTCTTGCTGCTGCTTGGAATGCAGTGACCTGCTCTCCAGCACACTTGTCAAAGGCAGGGCTATGCTCTGTTTACCTGGGCAGGAGTTACTATCAAAAGTCCGATGAGATACCACCTCGCCCCAGTTCGACGGGCTATTCTCAGTGACACTTACGAAGGAACCCTCGTTCATTGCTGGTGGGAATGTAAACTGGTGCAGCCACTTGGGACAATAGTCTGGACTTTCCTCAAAAATTAAGAATACAGTTGCAAGGTGAAGTAGGAACCCCAATCCTGGGTATCTACGCCATAAATTGGAAAACATATGTGCAAAGATATAGGCACCCCTCTGTTTGCTGCAGCGTTACTCATGGAGGCCAAGACATGAAGACAACCGAATGCCCCTTGACAGAGGACTGGGTAGAGGAGATGTGGTCCGTAACGGTCACAGTGGAACCCACTCAGCTGTAAGAAAAGATGTAATACTGCCATTTGCAGCAACGTGGATGGACCTTGAGAATGTTATTCTGAGCAAATTAAGCCAGTCAGAAAAAGCGAAGAACCTCATGATTTCACCCATATGTGGGATATAAAATGGAAAGTCATAGAAAAATATAATACATAAAAACAGTATAGTATATAGCTGTGTATGTTATAAAATATACTGTGCATTTTATGTTTTACTATACACTATTATCTTTTATTGTTATGTCGACACGTGAACGAGATATGAACGGCACATTTGCATCCTGGAATTAGGGAGAGGGCTACTCGGTTGAGGCGGAACCGATGTGAAATCCCTTCCTCTCTGGATCTCCTTCAGGTGGGATTCGACAGCCTGGCCAGGGTAGCACGTTCTGTTAAAAGGGAGTGGAACAATTTCAGTAAGAAATCGCTATTATATGATTCCTGACTTTCACATCCATTTCGTCTTGGGGAAAATGGATCGATCTCAGAGGGGAGGTGTTTAAGGGAACTATGGGTCGCAGAGACATTAAAATACGTTTGCCTGACATTTGCAAAACTCCTCTGCTAGCTTCCTCCCAAAACCAGTCATTTCTTCATCATTTGTTGTGTGCTCAGCACGGGCCCCTGACAGAATCCTTACCTCATGTGATTCTCAGGACAACCTGGGGAGGTGTCCTCTTCCTACTTTTCAGATGAGGAAATGGAGGCCCCGAGAAGGTGTGGTTTAGCCCAAGTCACACGCTGCTATGTGGAAAATCGAGGACTGTCGGCAGGTCTGATGCCACACTGGGACTCCTCAGCACTGAGGACCATTATCACATTTTCCAAAGGGCGTCATGTTATTTGTACCGCGCGAGAGAGTACACTTTTTATTTGAAAGAGGCACAACGCAACATCTTTGCAGATGGTGACCTAGAATTGGTAAATATGTTCAGCCACGCTAAAGCCGTAATGAGTGCAGGGAGGGCGCCATCAGGGTGTGGGAACATTTTCAGGACATCTGGGGCCCATCAGCGTCAAATCATTTAACAGAGTGCAAACAATTTAACACTGAGAGCCTCTCAATTATCTGCTTGCAAGTAAATAGACGGTGAAGTATAAATCTTTACCCTGTGAGCAGGGGCGTGCACTCCTGAGGTGCCTTCTCCAATTTGGCCTCATTAGTCGGTGAACGCTCAGAAAATGTACATGAAATTTACCATTCATCTGGGCAAAATACAAATTAGATAAATAGGTCACAGCACGGATACCCTAGAAAGACTGCATTGCCACAGTCAGGCGGACATGTTTTGTAGGGGATCCACCAGACTGGACCACTCAGAGCATGCGTCCGACTCGTGCCTGGGGCCCTGGTACTGCGTTCACCTTGTTACAGACTCACCCAGATCATGAGAAAGACCAGACAGATCTCATCTGATTTTGTATTTGACAGTTTCTAAACACATTTTTTTAAAAAAGCAGGGGAGAGGAACAACACTACCTACCATTGTCACAAGGCACGGTGTAAGAACAAAAGGAAGGGGTGCGTGTGGCGTTCCCACAGGTGCCTGTGTGTGCTGCAGCGGCTGCTCCTGCTGTGATTATAATCATCGCTGTTTCCTTCATGGGACTCACGCATCGGTCCTTTGACCGGAAGACGATGGTGAGGGGAAATCTGAGGCCCACGGACCTCGGTTCTCTGAGCGTTCTAAGAAAAGTAGCTGATTTCCAGCTTGTGTGCCTTTGTTGCTCTTGTAAGGTTGAGAGCAATGTCCTCCAAGCTCTTTCCCTGTCAGAGTGGGAACTGGGTGTCCCTGATGGATTTTTAAAAGGGATCGTGAAAGGGTTTCTGTCTTAAGTGGAACTAGAGGGTGTGAAATGGAGGATCTCATGCCTGGGCCCCCAGAACAGAACTTAAAAACCGGAAGACTCACTTCCTGGAAATGCCTTATTTACAGCAGATCAAAGCTTAGCTCTTGACCAATGAACATCGCCCAGAATCTCTCCATATCGTTAAACCAATGAGCCTACAGCTTGGATTGGCTGGCATCCCCCTCTTTGCTCTCCTTGCCCATAAATACCGCCCACCCCGAATCCCCAAGGGACTCCTTCCCTTGCTACAGCATGCATTCCCAGAACTGCCATTCCTCTGCTATCTCTGAGTAAACTCCATTTCTCATAATTCGAGCTCGCCTCAGTTTACCTCTTTAATTAGGTTGACCAGGATACTTGACCTCAGAGGCATGTATGTTTTCATGATGATAAATTCATTATACCAATTACAAAAAATATTAGAAAACAAAGCAGATGAAAGGTAAACATGGTGCAACAAAATTCAGACTCCTATTGCTAAGATTTGTAGGAATTTCAGTATTGATGCACACACATATTTTATTTGCATTTTCCCTCTAAGCCTATTTAATTTCATAATTGTTTCACTTACCGTCAAGAAATCATGGAGAATTATTCATGAACATCATTCTAGTGGATGGGAAAATGCATCTTGGGTGTCCTATTAGTGCCCACTTACAATGTGTTGTGTTTGTGTGTGTGTGTGAGTGTGCACGGGGGGGGGGGCCTCACTGAATCTCAGGGGCCCAGAGCCTATTTCCTCATGCTTCTCAGAGTTTCACATATTTTAGTACCTGTCCATGCAAGTCCTTTATTTTTCACATATTCCATGATCTGCACTATTGCTCATATCAACAGTATATGAGTATTATATATAATGCTTCAAGTATAATGGGTTTGTGATATACGGCCTGAAACGTGCAGGTGTTATTTTAAAACACGAAATATTTTATGTTTATAGAGCTTTTGGCTTTCTAATGATTGGTATAAAGCATTAGAATTCCCAGCATTGTTAACCCAGAGGCTTTTTCTTTCCCGAGGATTAGGCTTTCTGCTAAACGTAGGTATAATCTGTTTCTCCTCAGCGATGTCCCTGACCCTAACCCTCAGCACTGCCCAGGACCCGCCCACACAAACAGTGTGGGAGCCAAGTCCTCAGCCTCGCCCACCTCCGACTTGGCCAGCATGTCCCTGAAATCTGGAACCCAGATCAGGGTCTCTTGGAGAACGAGCATTTGTGTTCCTCCAGAATTGTTGCTCAGTACTGACATGTTCCTTTCCTCAGTGGCCAAAATAGTTCACAATCGCCTGAGCTGTTCATGAGACTTCTTTTTGCCCCCTTCCGTGTCAGCACTTGGTGTTATCTGAGACACTAATTTTTGCCATTCTGATGCATATTTATTTGTTGCTTTAATTTGCATTCCTCAGAAGATTAGTAAGTCTGACCACGTCTTCATATACCTCAGTCTTGGGGACTTCCCCTCTGGGTCCTACCTGTTCATTTTCTTTCTTTCTTTCTTTTTTTTTATCCTCATCAGAGGACATTTTTTCATTGCTTTTAGAGAGAGAGGAAGGGAGAGAAACATTGTGTGAGAGAGAAACATCGCTCGGTTTCCTCCCGTGCGTGCCCTGGCCGGGGACTGAATGACAGACCTAGGGCTGTTCCCTGACCCAGAATCAAAGCCACCACCTTTTGGTTCTGGGACCATGCTACAACCCACTGACCTGTCTGGAGTCTGCCTGTTCATTTGCCATGTTCATTTTATTTCTCTTTACTTTTGATAGTTTTAAAAATATCTCCACAGATTATTACATATTCCTTCCATCAAGAGTGTTGCTTAATCCTCCTCTTGAGTGTGGGCTGAACTTTGAAAGAACAGAACACAGCAGAACCCATGGGGTGTCAGTTGGTGTGGCTGACTCGTTGCTACCTACACTGAATTGTTCTGTTTACTGGATGTCCCTGTGTCCTTCTGTTCTGTCATCGTATCTAAGAGAACGAGTGTCCAGGCCTTTTAGAAAGTTAATCTGAGTGTTTATAGATTCTTACTCTTCTACATTTATTTTAGAATGAGTCTGTTATCTCTTCCACCAATACCTGCTTAAATTAGATTCGCAGAAATAGAAATACCACGTTATTCTTCTCACAAAGAAATAGAAATTTGTGCAAAAGGCTCACACCCTTTTCGTTCCCTGGTAAATGTGCTATTGGAACCACTTTGGGCTGTTACTCCCAGCACCTGAGGTTCTCTGCCTGCAGGTGGACTCTCCCACTCTCCAAGCGATTCGAGCCCTGCACTGGCATGAGACAGGCAGCAGCACGAGTGACCGTCACCCTCGGCCACGGTGCTGCCACGCATGGCCATACAACTGCTCCAGCCAACAGGGGAAGATTCCAGAGGTGACTGGTTGGTTTGTTTTTGTGTTGTTGTTGTTGTTTTTTCCTGCAAATTTTCTTGGAACTGGATGGGAATATCTGTTCACATAAATTCTTGGTCGTAATATCCTTAAGCTTTAATCCGTTAGTTTATTCTCTTTGAACTGAACAACGATGAAAGTAGTTTTAGGTAAGAATCCTTTCATACTGGACAGGATCCTGACGAGGCCCCTGCTCCTTCTGCTCTGGGAATTTGTGTATCTGTTACAGGTGAGGACCCAGACAAGAGCAGGGACGGTAATACCACTGTCTTCTCTTGCAATTGGAGAAAATGGATAACATACTACATCGGAGGATTAGAGGGATTATTGGTCCCATTTGGTGATTTTTTAATATAGTTTATTGATCATGTTATTACAGTTGTCCCATTCTCCCCCTTTCACGCCCCTCCACCCTGCACACCCTCTCCCCCTCACATTCCCCCCCTTTAGTTCATGTCCATGTGTCATAAGTTCTTTAGCTTCTACATTTCTCATACTATTCTTGCCCTCCCCCTGTCTATTTTCTACCTACCATCTATGCTACTTATTCTCTGTACCTTTTCCCCCTCTCTCCTTCTCCCACTCCCCTGTTGTTAACCCTCCATGTGATCTCCATTTCTGTGGTTCTGTTCCTGTTCTAGTTGTTTGCTTAGTTTGCTTTTGTTTTTGTTTTAGGTGTGGTTGTTAATAATTGTGAGTTTGCTGTCATTTTACTGTACATGTTTTTTTATCTTGTTTCTTAGATAAATCCCTTTAACATTTCATATGAAGGCTTGGTGATGATGAACTCCTTTAACTTGACCTTATCTGAGAAGTACTTTATTTGCCCTTCCATTCTAAATGAAAACTTTGCTGGATAGAACAATCTGGGATGTCAGTCCTTGCCTTTCATGATTTGGAATACTTCTTTCCAGCCCCTTCTTGCCATTTGGTGATTTTTTTTTTTAGAAACAGTCCATATAAGTGTTTATTATGGACCATCTGGAAAATTAAAATTATGTGAAGCTCTTTCTGTCAGCTTGTCTTCATGCATAACAAAGAGTCCACTTGAAGTAATGAAGCTGCTGGGTCAGACCTCACCTGAAATGAGTTATTCTGATACCTGTCACTTAGGAGATCAAATTGCTTGTTCCGTTCAAGCTGGTTTGAGATGGATTTCATGTTCCTCACAACTTTAAGAGTCTTAATGAATGTATGATACAAAGCTCATGTTAGACTAAGATTTTAAAGGCGGGCCTTTCAAGATTGTCTAGATTGGTTGTGAAATAAAGAAAAGCTAAACTTCACTTGAAGTATTTTATGCCTCTAAATATATCTCAAGTTCCTAACTAGTCCCAAGTACGAACGAGAAAGGGACCCCTAACCTGTGGCTGCCAAGTGTGAGAAGGGACCCCCAGAGAGGTCACTGGGAGGCTGGCACGCACAGGTGTGCAGGAAAACCAGGTGAGGGATTATTTCTCCAGAATTTTTGAAGGTAATAAAGATATTTTGCTCCACTGCACATAGAGGGGAATAGAGAACTCTGTATAAACATTTCCCTGCAATTCTTTGTATGATTATTATTTAAAATGCAGTGCAAGAAAGCTCCCAGTAGCTGATAATGGTCGGAGATAAAAATGTTCTTTGTAAAGCAATTTCCACTATTATCCATCTACACCAATTTAATGTATTCGGTTGTTTAAAACAGCTATTTTTATATTCAGTTAAATGTAATATTACAGTTCATATCATTTTCTTTTCACAGAAAAGTGATTCTATGAATCTAAATCTTAAAAAATGTAAATCAGAAGAAAACAAATGTATTTTTACATGAAAAAATTATGGAATGCTAAATCAGTTAAATGATTTAACTGGGACAACTAATTGTTTATATAAATCAACCAATTACTTGATGACTTGGTCGGTCAGCTTAGTTACAATACTGATCCAGAGTGTTTTGACTGACTTTCACTAATTCATCAAGACTCAGCCAGCTGAAGGGTGGTATCATTCAGGAGACCTTGGGCTTGCCGTTTGACTCCCAGTTCTCCCCAGGGTTCCACTAGCATCCTGTGCTCGCCTCTATCACAACTCATAACCAGTGTCATTCAGTGAGTCCCAGCCGGGAGGCAGGCACTGCTCCTATGGTGTCTCACCTCCTTTAACCGTCAACAAATCGGAGACAGTTTTGTTGGTTGTGCTGCTTTGTTTGTGTCACGAATAAAGACACGGAGGCTCAAAGAGTTCATTAATTTACCCACAGTAAGTTAGTTAATACATAACAAAGCCAGAGGAGGTATGGCGGGGAGGCAGGAAGAGAACCATGAATAGTGTTTGGTTTCACAATTTGAAAGAAAAGATAATTCCAAGAAGCAGAGGATGCACAGGAAATCAAAGCAAGAAAAATGAGAGCTACGATAGAGCAGTAATTATCATTGCATCGACTTAGTCTGGTAGTGGTGGCAGAGTCTAAATTGTATTCTAAAACGTCAGTGTACAAGGAGTAGTCAAGATTCAGCCTGAATCTATTTGACTTGAAAAGCTCACATTGCTTCCCCCACACTCGTAGCTCTGGAACATTAGCATGCATGAGAAGCAGCTGAAGAAATCCTTGTGCATGCAGGTTCCATCCCAGACAGCCAATCTCTGGAGTGAGACGCTTTCTGAAGCAGCAGCACCCCAGGTGATTCGGAGGAAGTTGCCGATGGACCCCACTTTTAGAAGCATTGCCCTCCCTTAGCACCTCTAGTGGGGAGCTTCTCGGAAGGCCCGACCTTCCTTGGTTCTCAGCGGTGAGCAGAGCATCGATGCCCAATGAGTGTCGGATGGGACTTCACGGAGCCAAGCTCCACTGGGTTTTGGAACACGAACTGACTGTACCATGAGAATATTCATCTCGCAGGGACGTGGCCCTAATTTCCACACTCTAGCCTGCTGTTTGTGTTCTGAATTCGCACACTGATTCTAAACAGCATCCTTTCATGGCCCCTCTGAACCCCTGTGAAGGGACACGTCCATGTGGGCCTTTGCCTCGGGAATGGGGTCCTGAATGACTTCCACTGGTGATGTTTTCAGGGGCTATTACAACCATGGGTCCGACGGGCTTTAACCTTCTTTGAAGCAAACGGGACTACCTCTGATCAATTCATCTTTTTTCTAGCTTTTGTGATATTTTTTAGTATTTCAAAAATCACATGTCATCATTATGGAAAATGTCAAAATTTTAAATAAGCAATAATAAATTTCTCAATTGTCCCACAGTAAATGATATCTTCATATACTTCCTTCCAGTCTTATATTTTATAGTTATCTACATGTTTTTAATAATTATAATATGACATTTTATAAGTTGCTTTGAACTTGATTTTAAATGATTTTTGTATTAATTTTTCTAGAAACTGCATTTTAAATAGCCATATATAGCATTAAAATGAATGCATATATTACAATTTTGAATATTTTGCATACTTTTGGACTTTTAGGATATTTTCCATGGTTTGGTAATATAAACAAAGTTGGATGAAATTCTGGTATTTTGATCTTTGTTCACATTTTTTATTCTTCCCTTTGGCATACATTTCTAGAAGTAGGATTGCCAGTTCAAAATACAAATCTATTCAAGCCTTTGCAAGATTGTCATCCAAAATGTTTTACAATTTACATGCCCCAAGGCAGTGCACAAAAATGTTTCCAGGGCTCTCCTCAACATTGGATTTTATTACTTTTTAAAATTTGGTCTCTTTGATGGTGGCAAATAATTTTAATTAATGTTTTAGCTTGACTACCAGGAAGCTGAATTATTTATTGTGAGCTTATTATTTGGCCATTTTTTTATTGCAAAATGCCTCTTATGTCCTCTTTTTTTATATTTTATTTATTTATTTTTAGAGAGGGAAGGGAGGGAGAAAGAGAGAGAGAAACATCAATGTGTGGTTGCTGGGGTCTGTGGCCTGCAACCCAGGCATGTGCCGTGACTGGGAATTGAACCTGCGATGCTTTGGTTCGCAGCCCGTGCTCAATCCACTGAGCTACGCCAGCCAGGGTCTTATGTCCTCTTTACTGGGGGGAACTAACGACTGTGAGCACCTCACGACGGACTGCAAGCATGGCACCCCCACACTGGTGGCCCGGTCCCTCATCGTTGAAAGGGCTGCCCACGCATGCACTGCTGCCCCTCTGTGGGCAGGACCACCCTTGACCATGGTGAGGGCTAAGGGAGATGCAGCAAGTGGAATGCTTATTTCAGTATCTGGCACACAGCAAGCACCCAAAAACAAATGGTAAAAAAAAATGACACTTCTACATTAGGGAAACACACTCCTTAATGTATCTGACAAGGGAAATGATCATTCAAACAGAAGTCTAGGAGCAGGAAAATACACATATATCTGGATGATTCTTGTGCAGCTAAAGGAAGAAAATGTACATGTTTACCCCCCTGAAATCTGGAAAGATCCACATGCGGGATGTTGAAATTATCACTCTGATGAAAACAGTATCTATAATCTGTTGAGTGACGAGTGGTCGGCAAGGCATGTGCCCTTGTTTTTCCACTTTGGAGAGGGAAAGAAGTGAAGCAAGAAAAAGTTAAAATTTGCCCATGGTGACAGAGCCAGCAAGTGGTAGAGCTAAGGTCCCCAATACGGGTTGTCAGGAGGTGGCTTTGGAGGTGTCTGTAGATGAGACAGATTCACCGGTTCGGATCCTTGGCGGGAGTGCTCAACTTATTTTTGTCTGAGGAGGAGGTCAAGGGCCACTTTGGGGATCCTAGGAAAACCCTGGACTCTTTTCTCAGAAAGGGCTTGCGTTGTTCTTAGTCCCTGGGGGTCAAGTTCTGCTCTGATGATCTCACGTGATCATCGCACAATCCTGTAAGATGAACAGTGTTCGTATGTTCATTTCACAGAGGAGGAAAACAGGCCTGTGGTGATTCCCAAAGTGAAGAACTGCAGTCACAATGTACTGCACGTTTACATGGTTTACTCGGGTCGATGTGATGGTAGCAGACGCCTCAGAAAGCTGGGGCTTGGCCCGTTTTCTGAAACAGGGTCAGGTCCGAGGAGAGTTATTGTACTTTTGATCAAAGCATTATAAAACACATTTTACAACTCTTTTTATAATTGTTTTTAATCTGAATTACAAGCATTTGATCATTGTCTTTTAATGTGTAGATCACTTAAAAATATTCATCAAAACTCTGTGTTACTTTATGCTTTGATTAGATATTTGAAAATGCAGACTAAATGGTTTCTGGCAGTCTCATGTGAGCAGGTGAGTTCTGCTAAAAACTTACTAATCATTAAAGTCCCACTGCAATACATATTTCTTAAAGTAATGACTGGTTTAATAATAAAAACATGACGATTATTTGGTTTAGCTGCCTTTTAAAACAACCAGCCTCTTAAAGGTTATCCTCATCAAAATCTCAAAAAGCCGCTTGAATCAGCAGTGAAAACTTGACAATCTAGTGGCATTTACATCGTAGAAAGGCTCAAGATCAAACAAATAAATGCTAAAGGTTTGAATATGGATATTGTTTCTCAAGTCACATGAGACCATCTTTTTCTTTTTTACAGAAAACAGAACGCCCATATATGCAAATGGTAAAGCACATTCTAAAGAAGCATATGACAAGAATAGATTTTTTAAAAAAGGAATGTCTGGACTACAATAAAAACAGACCCAAATGAGCAAAGGTGTTTCAAATAAGATGTTCAAATAAAATAAGCAAAGACATAAGACACAACTGAATTACGGGTAACTGTTGAAAAATAAGTTCAAGTGAATGAGAACTTTTTTTCCCAGACACATTAAAGAAAATGATGATTGGCAAAAAGTAAAATACATACCACTAATGAGCAGACAGTGGCATGAAGTAAGCAAACACTCTCCATGTTAATGTTCCATATAAAGGTCCAGACGTGGCGCGCTGAGAACGACAGACTCCTCAGAAAGGGTGATGAGCAAAGGGTTCACGTTAAGGAAGCATTGAGAGAACTGGAACCTGAACACATTTCTAAACCTGGAGGCTGTCAATTACGGAGACTCCAGAAAGAACTTGTAATCATCATCACTGAGGCCCTTAAAATTATCCTTAAGATATCCTTAAGAACAAGACAAGTCTGAGAAGGATTAAACAGGAAAAACAAAATGAGAAATCTGAACCTGAGTTAAGAACTGAACAGGTGACCCTGGCCGGGGCTTGGTGAACTCCTTAAGGAAGAAGTGAATGTCCTATGGCTGTGCCGCCTACGTCAGCCCAATTCTTAAAAGGAATAAGAATTGTATCTTTTCAATAGATTTATAAAGTTCTAGGGGATGGTTGCTCTCTGAGATGATAATGAAGCGGTAGATAGGGGAGAGGACAGATTTTCCAACGCGATGGTCCTAATGAATCAAACAAACAAACAAAGGAATGCATTGACAAATATAAAGAGCATCTACTCTTTTGTCCACCCTGTTCATTTCCATATGAGTAGATCAGCTAAAGAAGCACATCCATGCTCCTTCTGGAAAGACACTGAATCAAACCCCAGGCACCCAGTCATTATCGGACCCAAAGAGCCAACTTCATACTCTGTTTCTGCTAAGAAGGAGGCAGAGCCTCCCACGGAAAATGAGACAAGAAATAATGTTTTAAGAGATTTTATACAGCTTACATTCTAAAAATCTCATATAATAAAATTCAAAACAATAAGCTATTAATAACCTGTGCTCACATAACCTTATAAATAAGGCAGGGTACTCTGAGAATCTTAAATCACTAACGTTTTTTACATCTGTGTTTTTTTCCCCCTACAAGAACAGTCTGCGCTAGTTTGCATTAATTAAATTTAAGTAGGATTTCTGAGCCTGGATCATCAAGTCTCTGCCCTGATTTAAATCTGCAGTAAAACATTTCTCCATTAAGTCTTGTGCTTTTGTGTCATATTTCATAGACTAGTTGTCTCTTAATTAAATCCATGATGGTCCACCAACACAGACTATTAAAATAACTATACTTTGCTCTTGACATATTTATGAGACAGAGTCATAAGACTATAGACTAATACTTGAACTACTCACTAGAAATGCTAATAAGATCATGATGAAGGTAAGATTAGAACAGTCCTCTTTTTTTCCTCTTCTTTCTAGAGATTTATTTTTATAACTGGTTTACTTCTATTTCAGGTTTTGACTTTTCCCCCAGACCATCTGAAAGCTCTTTCATTATAGAATAACTACAAATTAATAGTCAATAGAAACCTTGCAAAGTGTTCATTTATATTACATGATGTTAATATAAACATCGAGGTCCAATCTCCTCTGAGTTTTGCCCTATTCACAGCTGCAAGTAAATATGTTAATCTGGATATTTATTTGCCAAGCCTTTAGGTGTTCAGAGTGAAGGAAATTCATGAGGCCTGAGAAAGGAAAATAGCCCTGAGTAGGAGAGCAGGTGACTTTTAGATGGGGTGGGAGGAAGGACACACATGTCACCATCAGACATATTGAATTTTCAATCTGCTCGCTGCCCAGCACGACGGTGTCATCCTGCATGAATCTGCAGAGAACTCAGCACACAGGGAGAGAGAATTTCCAAGTTTATTTTGTTTGCTCTTGGTAACTACTGATGTACACTTTGGTTTTGTTTTTATTTTTCTTAGAAACATTTTTTGATTGTCTGTTTGCCATGGAGGCGGAGGGCCTTTCAGGGTTTGGAAGCTTCCAATGACTGGAGGCCGTGTCCGAGCAGAGAGTCTGGCCAGAATGCATGAGAAGCCCTCAGCAAAGACGAACACAGGCGGGAGCTCACGGCCTTTCCATCCACTCTCTGGTTCTTCCTGGTGTCAGGAGGTGCTCTGAAGCTTTAAGTAAACTGCAGAGCAGTTGGCCCTGGCTGGTGTGGCTCAGCGGGTTGGGTGCTGTCCTGCAATGTGAAGGTTGCTTGCACAATTCCCAGTCAGGGCATATGCCTGGATTGTGGGCTCGACCCCCAGTCTGGGCGTGATCGAGAGACAACAGATTGATGTTTCTCTCCCTCTTCTTCCCTCTCCCTTCCCCTCTCTCTAAAAATAAATAAATAACATCTTTAAAAAAGAATACTACGCAATTCACCATTCCGCTCTATTTTTTTTTTTTTAGCAGAAGTTTCAAAAAGTACTGGCAAGTGAGAGATTCACTCACAACAGAGTTTTCTTGCAGCCCTGTCTGCGATGAGCAATGTGAATATAAAATGAATTCTAATATCTTGTCAAGAACGGGAGACACAGTCAGGCAGCTCCACCAAACACATTAAATCTAATAAAATCACCCGCACGTACTCCTGACACTAGTAGTAATTAAAATAGCTTGTTTCCAAAAAAAAAAGTGGGTCCTATACGAGAATACTTATTGGCAATTATTTCTTAGTTCTTCAAACCAAAGATAACATAATTTGATTCTCACACAATTTTCTTGTAAACGCAGTTCATATTGGGTTTTATATGCAGCTTAAGACTGTTAATTGGCACTTTGAGCCTCCCAGTAAAATAGAGTTCAATATGTCACTTTTCTGAAGCACAGAGAAATGTTTGGGAAATGCTCGTCTTAGCCTAATGAACTGTGAATAATTTACATCCCGAGCCCTGTTTTTCAATGTAAGTGGTTCTGACTTCTCTTAAAGCTTGTGAAGTCTGATCAACTTGTTACACGTGTCTGATTGAGACCATCTAGGGCAAGGTGGACAGACGGGAGCTGGGCTTCCTCAAGGCTGCTTGGTTGGGGTTTTCATCCGCTTAAGGCCACGTTCTCACTTGCACTCTTCTCCCTGCCCATTCCGGACAACACCTCATGAGCTGAGGACTGTGGTCTCCATCTTTGTGAGAAAGTCTTATCCGGATTCCAGTCGTTTCCAAGTCCCCTGCCTCTTGGCAGGCGCACACGACGAGTTCCTGGATGTACAGAGCCCTGGCTGTTCCGTCAGGGAGAGAAAGGAGCCGGGGGAGGCGCACATGTTTTCATTTCTAAAAGGATCGCAGGCAGGAGCCGTGACTCCAGCTGGGTCTGAGCCCATGTGCTGAGCAGAACCGGGCCGAAGACAAGACGGTGGTCTCTGTGTGACCGCAGCCCTCGGACGCAGCGGCTGCGACTGCGGACGGCTCACTGGCCCAGGAGTGCGCAGACGTAAGCTCATTTGGTACTCAGTGTATATTTGCTCAAGGATCATGGTTTTTCGTTTTTTGTAAAAGGCATGATTTATTTTGAAAGGACTTAGAGATATATTAGTGGGTGTGCAAAGCAAAAAGGACTTGCAGAGACAGTTGGATCTTACTCATTTTGTGACAGATGACACGAAGGTCCATCCAGGGAAGCCAGGAAACACATGTGGTGTCCCAGAACCACGCAGCCGGACAAAGGCATGTGATGTTGATTATTTAAAATTGGGGATGTGAGCAGGGGATGTGGGAAGGACCGGCAAAGGGGCCACGAGGTCCTAGGGCTGACAAAGAGATCTCTGTATGAAGCTACATGTCTACCAGCCATGGGTCTTCTTACCTTCAATGAGAAGGTTGAAACCATGTATGTAGTGAAAACTGAATGGGAGGGAAGAAAATTATTTCTTTGCATTTTGAATCTACTCAAATATTGGAAGTCCATGAAGTTAAAAGGCAGAATGGAGTCCCACTATGTTTATATATAATATATAATTCAAGTTATATTGTTTCTGGGTAAACTGTGATTTAGAATATGTCAGAAGAATCATCAAGAAAGCCAGAATGTGGGTATCAACCACCCAAAAAGGTTGAGGCAGGGGCACTAAAACAGAACCACTGGCAAGAAAGATGAGGATACACTGAGGTCAAGTTCAGCAGTGGATGAACGACAAGAAGACAGGCCAGGCCACCTAAGCCAAAGACTACGACCTGAGAAGTGACTTATGTGTCATGGGAATCAGAATCTAGGTGCAAATGAGAAAAGTATAGGGTCTGCCGGCCATAGCTGTGTTCCAATAAAACTTTATTCACAAACAAAAGGAGCCAGGTGAATGAGACCTGCGGGCTGCACTTTGTGCCTGATTTAGATAGAAAGGCAGGTAGAGGCAGGCGATGGGTGGGTAGATGAGAGACAGACACAGAGACCACAGATACAGGTGCAAAGGTGGGACACGGATACTGACGTCGGTCTTTTCCCTCCGGAAGCGACACGCCTGTTCTGGGTTTGCGTCTAAAAACACTCTGAGAGTGAAAGAGAAGTGTAGGTTTCTATGAAAAATAAACAATACATCTTTGCTCCCAAGCTCCTCCACACCACACCCCGCATAACTTTAAAAAACACTAGTCGGATCATATCCTCCTCTGCTGAAAACCCTCCAATGGGCTTGCCACTGCAAGTAGAATATAATCCAGGGTTTTGGACCGCGCCTACCCCTCTGAGTTCGTCCTTTGCCATCCTCTCCCTTACTGGCTACTCGTTAGCCAATCCGGCCTTTGGGATTTTTAGACACTGAAGCTGATGCCACCATCACTCTTCTCCTGGGCTGTGCGTGCAGCCCCGTTGCAGAGGTTGGTGGGACTGGCTTCATGTCCATATGCACGCCACCCAAGACCTCTTTCCTTTGTCCTTTCTTCAAAGCACACTCGCCAGTGTTGGGAATCACCCTGTTTGCTTCCTTGTTTGTTTTGTCTCCTTCCCCGGCCTCAAGCGGCTACGACAAAAACGAAGGTAGCTGTGGGACTCCACACTACATTCCGGGACTCCTCTGAGTGACTGGCTCCTGGTAGACGCCCATTAGGCATATCTGAATGAATGAGCCCACCGGGACCTTTCCATGCCTTTTCTTTTGTGATGCTCAGAACACCCTGCGGTGTGTTGTAAATAGGATCGCCAGACAGTGGAACGAGGCCTCGCAGAAGGTGTGTGATTGTCCCACATGTGCTGGGCTGCGCAAGGGCATTACTGTAATGTTAACGCCAATGTCTGCCTCTACACCCAGTTTATTTAACATGCATTATCTACCAAAAGTGCTGCTGAAGCTTTACCAATATTAGCTCTTTATAGTTGTGAAGGTGGCAGCGCTGGGGGGAGGGGACTTAGGTGAATCCGCTGTATGCCGAGTATTACAATCACCTTCGTGTTACAGGTGATAAGCCAGGCCCGCAGAGGTTGCACTGCTGTGCAGAGCCTCCCCGGAGGCAAGGGGCGGAGCCTGGACTCAAACCCAGGTGCTGGCTGCTGGAGTCCTTGTTCTGACCCAGCGCCCTGTGTCGTGTTTGTAAGGCATGGCCTGTGGAAACTCTTGGATCTGAACCACCCTACACGACGGGCCTGTCTCCTGTGGGCACCGTCACCAACGACCGCAAATTACTAACTTCCGACTACGCAAACACTCCCTCTTCCAGTTCTGAAGACTGGAAGTCCGGAAGGAATCTGACGGGGCTGAAACCAAGTGGGTGGCCAGTCTGGTCCCTGGAGGAGTCTCCAGAGAGGCTCCTTCCTTCTTGGTTCCAGCACCTGGAGGCCCAGTGCATTGCTCAGCTTGTGACGCCTCCCTTGCCCTTCTAAACAGATGGGTGGTATCTTCTGTCTCCGCCTCCTCTCCCTCTGCATGGCCTTCTTCCACCTCTGACCATCCACATCCCTTATAAGGACCCCTGTGGTTATATGAGGCCCAACTGGAACCTGCAGGATAGTCTCCCCTCCTCGGCCCTCTTGACTCAGTCACTTTAATGGCATCAGTTCCCCTGTGAGATGGTAACATCCGCGGGGTCTGGGGATAGGGGTGAAGGTCTTCTGGGGGGCTGCCTCAAGGGATATCCCATCAACTGTTCCACATCAAGCATTTTGATGTTTAACTAACTGCAGGTGAAGTGAAAGTGAGTCAGCAGTGACACTGTCAGGGCTCACATGGACATCATTGCGATCTCCTCTGAGCCCCGTTCCACACCACGCCCCAGCACTTGCCCCTCGGTCTGGTTTCCAGTCCACAGCACCGCTGCTGTCCCAATGATACACTCGACTCTGTTTCACTGGAGCAGAACCTCTGTGAGGGGAGGGACTCTGATGGAATTGTCCCCAGAGGTACCCCGTACCCCGTGCCCAAGACAATGTCTGGCACACAGTAACTGCTGACAAACGAAGGTGTGAATAACCACCACTGCACAGACCAGCCTCGGGAGGGTGAGGAAGGGCTGATGGGACAGTAGCTTTGTCTCACCTTGTTTTTCACCGGCTACTTCAACATGTTTTACCTGGACTATTTTGTTACAGTCATACGGTATTATTATTGCATGCTTTGTGATGACCAAAGCATGCGATCTGATTTTATAACACATCCCAGGGAGAGAAGAGGTCCTGGGACATAGTAGGCCCTCAGTAAAATCTGTGGAATGAATGACTGGATCACAGACTCAGACACACACACACACACAGCCCACTTCTCTACTGTGCTCACAGCTACGCTGTAAGTCTGCTAAAAATTATACTAGACTATATCAGCATGCTAATAGCATATTCAATTACTGTATTTAAATATATAGATCCTCCAAAGTTTTCTGTGCTAATGGTGTGTATTAGCATGTGTGTGAGAGAGAGGGAAACAGAGAGAGAGGGAAACAGAGAGAGAGAATTAGAATATCATCATAATAAAATGGAATTGGTTTTTACTCTAAAATTCATTTAGAACTGAGTTTAGAGTTTTCCTCCTAGAAATCCATGGGAGTCCGGAGCCCACCCACTTGGCTGGGCTTGGTTGACCCTCCAAGTCAGCCCCTTTGTTACAAGCAGCAGGGAGTAAGGAAGACCAAGGTTCTGCTGACCACACAGTGGTCCAGACGGAGCTTTGACCTGGCAAACTGAGGGGTCAGCGAGATGCCGAAGAGGACCAGGATAGATTGCCAGATGCAAATTTCCTAAACGTCTGCAATGAAGCAAATCTTACTTAGCTGAGGTCATCTCGAGAATTCTTTTCTAGCTATGTTATAGTTTCTAATTGTGTCGGCCATTTAAACAGGAACACTGAGTAGCATTAATTTTCACCTATATCATGATAGCGACCTTAATGATCTGAAGAACACATAATCACACGTGCACTCTCGCTGGCATTTCACTTTAATATGGAAGAGCATTCTAGGCTGAGCAGAAGGAGCAGTTTCTGAGTTAACTGGTCCATGTTCCCCTGCACCGGTTCACTTTGGCTGCTTGTGTGGGCATCTCTGAGTAACTCAGATGAATCACTCCTGGCATTTGAACGTTCTCCTTAATCCTAACTTAAACACCTATTCAAGTACCTTCTATTTTCTCTTGCTTTTAAAATGGTAGCCCCTTCTGTGGACAATAGCCTTGCTTCCCCTTGAATTTACAGGATCACTTCATGGTTGAAGTACGGTACATAACTCTCTCGGAACTATCCTTTAAAGAGAAAAGATCCCAACTTTCTAGAAAGCCTCTTATGATTAATGCAAAATGGCTATCTGCGGTGTGGGAGCCTCAGAGGCTCCCTGTCAGCACGCCAGGCCGGAGCTGGAGGGGCGCTTCCCACTGCCGTGAGTGCAGGATGGAAATTACCTCGCTGCATCATTGCCCTGGTGTATCTTCGCTTCAGATCGGATAAACCGTCAATTCTATTTAAATAAACTACATATGTCTTTTTACTCCCCCATCCCTCCTCTATCTTTTTTAAAATTGAAACTAACACAAAGCTCGAATTGCGAATGTTTTACTTGACTTTTCTAAAGTAAAAGTTGAGTTGGCAGCGATGTTAAAATTTATTGGCCCACTCCGGGAAAAACACAAAGTCTACAGATGGACTTCTGCCTCACTTTTATTCTTACTCCACAGAGCTGGACTGCTGCTGAAGTAGGAGGTGTGGAAATTAATTATTCCCCTCCCATGCGCACACTCCCCTTGTGGCTTCCGTCACAAGCCTGCACACTGTGGGGTTGTGTAACCAGAACTCTGCCTCCAAGAATGTCTCATTAAGTGGACAGTGTGACCAAATCGAACTTGGTGATTGGCTCATGTTAGTCATGTGACCCATGGCATCTGTGTGTGTGTGTGTGTGCGTGCGTGTGTCCCCCACCCCCAGCCCTCTCCCTTTCCCTCTCTCTCTCTCTCTCTCATATTCAGACAGAGCAAGAGAAGTCTTGTTAGTTGTATTTATAAAGTGGTAGGGTTCAAAATGAACAGAGAGCACAGAAATTTCCAGCCAAAGAGACTGCCAAGGCCATTAGTCAAGGTCTTCATTTACAATGAAGAAAAGGACCCTGGGGAGATGGAGGTCACTCCTGAGGGCCCCATAGGTGGCTGTAGGCAGGCTTCCCCCGTCTACTGTTGTGGTCACTCTCGTTGCCCCCCGGAATAAAGTCCTGTCGGCAGCCCTGAAGGAGACTCAGGACCGAGTGTCGTGCAGCGTGGGTGCCAGACTTCAGTTCAGAAGTCTCACTGACCACGCTGCTCTGCACCCTAAAGCCACGGGAAGCAGCTCCGGCCCTCGGTGTACGACCTGCCTCTTGACTTAGGAGGTTCCCACCCTGAGACCACCTTGCAGGCACCTTGTTAGAATGCCACTAAACAGGCCAGGTCCCAGCATGCATCTCTGCCCACGTGAACACTGTCCCTTCCCTCTGCCTGGAGAGCTCTAGCTGATGACGTTGTCCTCCAGGAGCCACAACAGAACTGCTGTCTTCGCGAGCACTTCCCAGGCCTCTTCGGGCCTCTGAGGGGCTCTTCTCTGTGATTTTCCATTATTTTTCACGCCTCCTCTACCACGACCCACCACTCCGGTGCAATTACAGGTTTTCTTGTATCTTCCATCGATAGAAGCACAGCGATTGTAGAGACTTAGACTTCTTCACTTCCGTATTCCCGGTGCCTAGATGGTGTCTGATCCCAGGAGGCATGCAAGATGTTTCTCGAATGAATGAATGGAGATAAATAAGGGTTTAATTGATGATCCAACTTCTACCTCTCTGCCCCATGTCTTCCTTTCCCCCTCTACGCTCATAGCCACCACTCCGTAGACTTCTCCCATTATCTCTCTCTCAGACATATGAGCATGCCATCCTAATCATAAAACAATTCCTAGCAACTCTTTAATTGCCTTCATTTCCAACTCGAATTCCTAGGGGGCACCCAGCAGACGAGGCCGGTGCTCCAAGAAGTGGAGTGGGGATGGGTGGCCTGACCGTTAATTGGATCGATGTGGATAACCAGCCCAAATAATTTAATGCCCGAGGTAGGGAGGCTAAGTGACAGCATCCGCCGTGGCTCCTCATGTTTATTTTTCCTTAAGAAGTGTGCGATCTGTGGAAATCGTGTGCATGCTCCGGTTTGCACTCGCTTGGCATGTTTACGTAGATCAAATTAATGAGATGTATGCTGAACTTTCACTCTCCTTTCCGCATGTTCATTGAATGGGGAGAGACTTTTCCTTCAAATGTTACCCCTGGGAAATATGCCTCCTGTGAAAGGAGCGGCATTACGATACCGGGGGAAAAATTAGAAATAAGAGAAAAAATAAGCAAGAACAAGGAAACAACCACATTTTAAACAGACTGACTAGTCTTAACCCAAATCATCATGTTACAAGTCACGAGACCAGAAAGAACATTGAAACAGTCTGTTTAGCTACCCAGATGAACTGCGATAAAATTTTTACATATGTGTTAGTATCTTTTTAAAAAGGGAATAAAATTTTAGGCTATCTTGTAAGTCTATTAATTTCTAGAATTAGAAAAGTTTGCTAATGGGAATGTAGCAGACCTAAATAGAGTTCATCTTGTAAGTAGCTTTAAATGCAGAGTCCTTTTATAAACGGTCACATAAAATTTCAATTTATAATAATATTTTGAGATAACTGGTTAGTGTTGCTCAACTATTAAAATGCAGTGCTATATACTGATTCATTTTCCTACTCAGAATGACAAATGCTGAGCATAATGAAGTACAAAGGAAAGTAAAAATGTAAACTATTATATAATTTTTTGTGAGAAATAACATGTCAGAAATTGATTCAACAGCTGAACATTCCTTTCTGCTTAGGAAAAAAACTAGATGAAAAAAAAAAAAACAAAAACCCACTTCTGGCCAGGGAGAACAGAGGAGTGTGTCCATGGCACATATGAAGAAACAAAACCAATTGTAGCATCCAGAAGAAGTAGAGGAGACAGACACCGTGAAAGTACAGTCCTGCCTTTTCAAGAGATCTATTCTTTAGCAACTTCTTGGACACAGGTCCGTTTCCTTTCTTTGGCGACTGTGGTGATGCATCTTGCAAAGTGCTGAGGTGTCAGATTGAGAACATACGATGTTCCCTCCACGCAAGAGGCAAGGGGGCCAACTGCAGCCAGTGTTTCAGGAAAGTTCTTCTTCCAGAAGTAGCCCTTAACCACTAAAATCAGGCAACCAGATGTCTTCTCCTCTTCTCTTGGGACACTGGACAATAACCCCAAACTCTCCAGACTCATTTTCACCACGAGGGCCGGGAGAGTGCTTCTCATCAGATACTGAATATGAGGTCTGATGTTCAAGGTCCGAGGCATTGGCGTTCTGACACCAAATTCCAAGTGCATTTTTTCTACAGAACTTTTCTGAGTTCACCCTGCAGCTCACCAACAGGGAAGTGTGGAGGGAAGAGTACTTGGTCCTTTGGGACTCCGGGTGGAGGGGCGATCGGTAGGACATGATTATGGTCTGGGATCTGCTGGGAGCACTGTTGTTGACTATAAGAAATTCACCGTATTATTTTCACTGTGAAATGAGATAAAGTGTAACAATATTCCTTGTAAACTACTAAGGTGCTAGCTTCACATATTAAAATTCTTAGTCATTTCAATCACCTCCCATAATTTTTGTTTCTTAGTGTTTCCTTGCATTTTCCTATACTTTTCTTTTTGTTGTTGTTGGGAATTTTGTCTCCCATTTTTTACTGAATTTATTGGGGGGTGACATTGGTTAGTAAAGTTATACAGGTTTCAGGTGTATAATTGTATAACACATCATCTGTATATTACATTCAGATACAACTATCTTAAAATAAGCTTTGTTCCTCCAAGAATGCTTAGTGAGCATAGACATGTTTCTTTTGTTTTTTCCTTGAACCTTCTCCACAGTATGGAGAGGACTTCTATTTATCAGGCTTGCCTGGTGAATGGTCAGAAGTTCAGCAGGTACTGTGGGAATCCCTGGTGCAAGGGAGCCACCTGACCAGGCTACACACAGGTTTCCGAGCTTCCTTTCATCGGATGCTTGTAGTAAACAAACCTGCCTGATTGTTCAATGACAAAATGTCATTTGATGAATCAACCAATCAGCAATAAGTTTTCCTATGAAAAGCACTAGTATTTACTGTTATAACAGAGATCAGAGTTGGATAGGGTCCTATCTATGACACATGCTAACACTGCAAAAGTTCCCACAAACGTGATTATTACATTTTTTTTGGTGTTGCCACTGTTATTTCAAGGTTTCCTCCCTCGGAGACACCGCAGTGGAATGAGCAGTGTAGTTTGTGCTGGATAAAGTTATCACTTTTATATTTGGATGGCCAAAACAGCCCAACTGCTACGCACTCCATGTCTGCCCTCTGCCAGCCTGCAGAGGGGTGTCTGTTTCCGCGGGCGAGAGCGCAGTGAGGCTTTGCCCCTGGAGTAACGCCAGCCTCCTGTCAAAGAGGAACAGGCGTCACTGTACCTGCGGGTTGATGTAATGGCTGCTAGGCCCAGGTCCACAGAGAGAAATTTCACAGAGCCCAGAGAAATTCGGCGTCTGCCATCAACCTCCCCCACGTTCGACAGCGGCATCTGCTGCAGGGAACGTGGTGTCAAAGGTGCCTGATTCCAGGGGCCATCCCTGCTGTCACCGGCTTTCTTCTGCCCACTGGCTGACATGCTTCTCATGAAACCGCAAACCTTCCATCGACTCAGGTTCAGATCTTGACTGTCCCCGTTACACAAGAAAGAGTGAGAAAATAAACACTTGTAGCAGTTTCAGTTGATGCTTTTTAGAACCGTGTTGGCTAGACAGCAACTCAAACATCCCCCCGCCCCCGCCACCCTTCCATTAAAACACACACACAAACATCAGATAAAGCTTCAGATCATAGACCTCTGTGTCGTACTGCTGATGCTCGGAGCTTGGAAGTCGGACCCAGGGAACAGCTCTGACTCAGCTGGGAGAGAGATGTAAGTCAGAGCAAGCTCCTGAGCTGACATGGTTGAGAAGACAATTCAGCTCAGGATAAACCTGGAGGAAATTATGCTCTTTGAAAGCTAAGAGCTCAAAAACATTATGGCTCTAAGCGCCAGTGCTGTGCTGCTGGTATTGAGGGCTGTGAGATAGCCCATCACAAAGATGCAGGACGAGGAACTCTAGTGCGAGAATGGGAATATGTATTTTTTAACGTATCTACTATGTTGTTCAGCTCACCTGAGGGAGTGTCTCGACGACATAGTTTTGGGGGTCTGGTTTCCCTGTGTCTTCATGGTCCTCAGTGATTCTCACAGAGTCGCCGTGGTCACAAAGGGCTGAGGCCGTTTTTCCTCCCTCCCCTGAAAGCCCAATCTGCACGGTGCTGGGCAATGGACTTAAACACAGAAAACAACAGGCCACGGCCAGGAGCTGGCTCAGAGCTCTTGGGCAAGGTGGTCTCCTGTCCCCAGGCTGTTCCCAACTGCCAGCGGTTCTGATACTCTTTGCCTTACTCACTGTGTCTGAAATGCGGGTGCCCATCAGGCTCTGAGACCCTTCAGTAGACTGTTTTCACTTTACTGGGCTGCTCTGAGCTGAGTCATCCTGGGCTATACGGCCGACTCAGCTTTCTCAGCTTTCTGGGCGTTGGCGCTGTTTTGGACTAGTCTCCACTGTGCCCCCTCTGTCCACAGTACAGGTCCTGTATGCAGTGTACACTGAGCCGAGGGACAGGCGGGCTCCCATCTCCTGACGCTCCTGGTCTCTATGACAGCAGCTCACTGTTGCACTGGAGGGTCTGGAGGGTAGATGCACAGGAGATGTGACTACTAGGACTTCCTCGGACAGCTACTGTATCCACAGGTATAGAGAGGGAAGTGGAAACTCCACAGAGACTGGGAAGGAGTGCAGATTCTATGGCGAGCAGGATACAATGATGCCAGAGCAGCGGAGAGCTGTTAACTGTTTCAAAGTGATTCCTCAGAAGCTACGAATGACTCCCTGTCTGGCCAAAACCAGACCAGCACAGGAGGTAAGCTGTTGCTGGATATGGAAGTATTAAAATTGTCCTCAGCAAAAACGTGCTGATGACAAAGAATTATCCACCAGCTGAGGGAACATAGCCTCCTTAGAGACAGTTCTAGAGGATCCCACCAACAGGGAACAGGGCAGTGGGCCCACTGGAGGGGCCACACCATCTGGGTAGCAGGGATCACAGGGCCTGTGCCCGTGGTTTCCGACCTTGACCCCCACCCCTGGTAGCCTGTCTTTGAGGTGTCTTCATAATAGAGTCTGGGTGGGCTTGAAACCATTGTGATCGTTTTTGAATTTGTTGCTATAATATTTGTAGATTTTTCTCTAGGCCATTACTAAGACTTCAGCTTGATAAGCTGTTTCGAATATACTTAAAATTTGTAACCATGTCTTGGCCAGGCAGTTCAGTTGGTTAGAGCATCATCCCTATATGCCAAGGTTGTGGGTTCAAATCCCAGTCAGGACACATACAAGAATCAAAATGAATGCATAGAAAATTGGAACAACAGATTGATGCCTCTCTCTCTCTTTCTCTCTCTCTTCCTCTCTCTTTCTAAAATCAATAAATAATAAAATTTGTAACAGAAGTCACTCTCCAGGATTGGTGGGGGGAGGGGTGAGCCAGGTTGGTGCAGAGAAAGACAGAGCGGAGAGGTGGCCCGATCTCAGGTCCGCTTCTCTGGGGTGGATGTGCAAGTGCAGTGGCTGCCAACTACTTCCAGGAAGGAATTACAGCAAGTCACTCGTGCGAACTACACAGACAGTTTCGTTTCTAAGTAAAAACAGATCGATGTCTCCCAAATGTCATGACACACTCATTCCATAAGATTAATTCTGATGACAATAGTAATGAGACTGCGACTGCAGAGACATTTCAGAAGCAAGATCCTAGTCCTCGGAGAAGGCTCGGAGGTGCTGCCATCCTTGGCCGAGTTTCGACCCCTCGTTGCCTTCCTCCCTCCCACCGAGGCCTCACCGCAACCGTGGTGTTTGATTCTAATGATCCCACCAGAGCACGGAATTAGAAGCTTTGCTTTCACACGTACTTCCATCATTCTTTTGTTTGGGAGTTTATCCTCTTTTTCAGAAATACTTTAATAGCCACCCAGTTAAATACTATCAAAAGTACCAAGAACTACACAAACATTGGTGTTATTGTCTTTTACAAATGCCGGATACTGGGTTGATCATTTGCTTGTCTGTTTCTTTTGCATTTTTACACGTGTAACTATGTGGACAAATAAAAAAATAAATAAAGGCAAAAAAACTCCTTAAAAGTCCCCAGACCAAATATTTTCAGTATCCTTTACTATGCTTCTAAATATTTAATAGATTATTAGTAGACGCAAACGCAGAAGACACTATTTCTCATTTGCATGTTAATGAAAAACCATGAATTATACATTATTTGCTGTGTGGAGTAATGGAAACAGTATTCATTTTTTATAACTATAAAAACTTAGATTGTCTCCTGAAAAACAAATCCGATCCCCACGTAACAGTGCCAGAGAGATCTGCGAGCTTTTTAGAACCATCTCCGGCGAAATGAGATAGATTTGTCTGTGCTGCTTTGCCACACGCCGGTGTGAAAGTTCATTTTGAACCCAATCGTTTTAATAATGCCATTACTAATGTGTATTTGGTCATCACCGAAGGATGGGGTTTTAATATGAATGTTGCATTTTAATAAACGGCGGGGAAAGCGAGTCGGCCTGAGTCAGCAGGAAGCGGCCCTACCCCAGAGAACAGCCTGATTGTGTTAGATTCATCCAGAACACTGCCTGGTCCGGAGACAGTCCAGGAAGAAACAACTGGCTTTATTCGAATGATTAGGCTTGCAGCAGCTCAACAGCAAGACTCACACATTCTCCTATTATTTCTTGACCTTGTGCCAAAAACTCCCACTTACAGTAATAATTAGAATTCGTGTTTCCAGGGCATGCCTCCATCTCCCTAACAAACAGGAAAAAAAACACACACATATACAAAAAAAAAACCAAAACCGCAGTGCTCCCAAACGATCCCGTTAATGAAAATTTCCTTGACTCTTTTTGATTAATACAGCTCAATCTCCCTAACTCTCTCCTGTCATGCGGAGCAAGGCCACGTTCGGCCACTCGGCCGTCGCTGGGCCTGTCAATCCCACAGTGTTCTGAGGGGCCACTGTTTCTTCCCACCTCTCATTACCTTCTAAGAAATTCATTTTATTGTCCTCGTCCAAACACGTTGGTGAGGCTGTCTGGGAGGGCTGCCCTTCTGGGCCATGTGCATTTTTTTGTCCAGCAGCGTGGGAAACTGTAAATACGTCAAGTATACAGGGTCCGGCAGAAGTACGGCCTGCTGGAGTGTGGTGCGTGGGGTCATAATATGGCTGTAATAATGCATAGTTTTCACTGGAACCTTTTACCCAAAATGGCATAGGGTGTGCTTGAGTGTGATATAGTTATGTTACAGAATTACATGCTTATGATTTTGTGATCAAAGAGTTGGTAAGGAAAAAAAAAGGGGGGGCATTATTTGTGCCGGACCCCTGCCTAGCCAGTCACCGCACCTGTAGTTAGTGCACATTGCAGATGGTTGTCCCCCTGTTCTAATCAGAGACACGTCAGTGAGAACAGCGTGCTAGGGCCTGGAGACCTTGAAGGAGGCTAGGGGAGGGTCCTGCAGCCTCGTGCATCTGAACTGCCCCAGGCAACTGGCTGTGCTCACCCAGCTCCTTCCCAGAGGGACGCTGGGACAGGAGTTGCCGCACAGCCCGGTGGTGCTCACCCCTCCCAGGGGCCTAACGCACACCCAGAGAGTGTAATCCTTCGCGGGCAGGACCTAATGGGAAATCAGTTAGGAACCGTGATGTGTGAAAACCGAGCAGGATAAAAATAATCAAAACTTAAAAACACACTTAACAGAAGCAACCTGACTGCTGAGCCAAGTGTGATCTCAGCTCCTTGTAAGAGACGGAGCTGAGGATGGAGCCCCCCAACTTGGACGGGGCCCCACAGCGCTGCCCCCACTGATGGAGTCTGCCCGCTGGGGCCCCGCCTGGGGGGAGCAGGACCTCAGAGTTCCTCCTCCTCCTCAGGCCGGGAGAGGAGAACCTGCACTTCAGGTCCCCTCACTGCCTTATTGTCCTGTGCACATGAGCAGGGGCGGGGCTTTGGTCGTCTCTGAGCTCCGTCTGTCCTTCCTGGTTGTGCTTTCCACGCAGCACTGGGTCCCCACGCTCCCTGCTTGGTTGGCCAGTGTCCCCACAACCTGGACTCTGCCACCCCATCTGGCCACAGTTCCAGGCCTGGGCACGCTATGTGACCCTCACAGACCGGACCTGCCAGCTCCCCTTCAGCCCACTCAGTGTCCCCCCTGCAGCTGGCCTTTTCTAGCCACTGGGGATGGTGTCAGTGCCCACGCTCGGCTAGTGTCTCTTCACAGTCTGAAATGACCTGCTCACGAGCATCCCTGTTTATTGTGGGGTCCCCAGAGGATGTGAGTTTCCTAAGAACAGGACCTCAGGACCTTAAAGAACAGGACTTTAAAGCTGACAACTGGGAAACAGCCCCCCACCCCAGCAGGGTCTCGATTCCACTGTGGACGGACTGAGTGAATGTGGCAGTGGGCAGTTCATGCCCGGGGACAGATAGCAGGGAGCCCTTGTGTCCGAAGACCTTGTCCTCTGTCCCCAGTCTGTCCTCTACCCTAATATTATGACTCTTGATCTCTGTGTCTCCTCCAGTTGCCCAGGGCCCCCACTCTGTCTTTGCTCCAAGATAAAAAACACAGTGACAGCACCACCACGGGAAGTATCTCACTGACCCGATCACGTTGGAGTCTTTAGGACTCACCACCGGAGTCAGAGCGGGCCAAGGCTGAGCAATTAAACGAGAGGCGGGGCTAATTCTCAAGCGCGCGAAGGCCAGACACCATGGTGCTGGAAGGACACTGCGCTCTGCGCGGCCCCTTGCTGGCTGGTTCGGGGCAGAGCCCCACGGACGGTGGCTCACACTCTGGCTTCGCCCACCCTGGCACCTCCTATCCCGGCGCCAAGGCCCTCGCTGCATAATCGGAAAAGCGGGTCCAGTGGGGCGAGCTCCCCTTGCCTCACGAGGGGAGAGGAGTATGAGCCCCTGACTAGGGGACATGCCAGATAGGTGGCCCGCCTGACAGCTTCTGAGTGCAGCGCGCAGACTGAGCGTCAGTCCCGTGAAGCATCGGGACAACCTACGTGGTCGCGCTCAGTTTTACAGATGGGGAAATGGAGGTGCCGTGGAGCGCCAGGACCCGCCCGAGGTCACGCCGCTAAGCAGCTGCGGAGCTCATGTTCGCACTCCCCTGCAGGACTCCAAGGTGAAGTGCGCTCCATCTGCGCGGGACCGCGGCCCTGCGGCAGAGCCGGGGCTGGGCTGGTTTACTCCGCCAGAGTACAAAACTCACCTTCCACTCGCTTTGCCAACGGACATCTGGTGTGAGGTGGGCCCCGAAATAAATCACTTCCCGTTTTTGGCAATGTTTGGTAGTGCTTTCATCTCGCAATTATATTTAATATTGGAATGATAAAAAAAGGATAGTCTTGGATGAATAATCTATTTTTCATTAGATACAGATGGGCCATCAAGCTAACTGTGTCATTAATCACTTTAATATATCTATCATCATGCCTTTCTCTAGAATTGTTTCTTTCTCTGTCAAAGAGAAACATGAAATAAAAAACTGTGTTGTACGAAGTCATGCAAAGAATTCACTGGCATTTTCAGTTTCCTTTTCAAGTTTTTTTTTTTTTTGTCGCCTTTGTTAAGGTCTCTTATCAAATAGATTGTAGTTAGATAATTTCATTCAGCTACTGCAGCTTAAATAAGAAAGGATTTTAAAAGGAAGAAGAAATAGTTGCACAAAAACTCCTGAAGTACAGGCAAGTCTTAATGAGAGTTACTTCATTAAAACTGAGACATTTTTTTAAGAAAGTCGCCCAAAAGGAAGAAAAGATGTGACAGTTAGAGGTTTATGGATCAGGCATTTTAGTAATTAACCACCAAGTTTCCGGATGATAAGGCAGAAAGCAAGTTATGTCTTGGAGAAATTGCCCTCTGGAGAGAAAGGGGGGAAAAAGGCTTTTGAGTTTGACAGCACAACCTCGAACCCACACTGTCTTCCTCTCCTGCTGCTTCAGGGGGCTCTGGACCCCCTCCCTCCCGGAAACCACCAGCCCCCATCTATCTGTTATCTCCTGGCCCAGCGCACAACGCTGTCTGTTACACATGGATTCCCGCAGGGATTCTCTGGGGGCTCCGCGAGGGGAGCTAGCAAACTCCGGGCTCCTCTGTGTGCGGAGTCTCAGCCTACAGTGGAGTTTTAATTGCGCATCGACGGCAATGAAAACAAAGACAGAATGTCTTCCTCTGTGGTTACCCATGTACTCTGACGCTGGTCCTCTCGTGCTGTATGAACAGAGTTTTGGGCTGCCTTGGAGAAGCATAAGGTTGAAGCGCCCCCCTTTTTTTGCTATTAGCCTGGTCAGGTCACGGGGGCGGTGGTAACCTGTATGATGGGAGGCTGTGTACCCAGGGAACCACTTCTCTGTTCCGCAGGAAGCTAAAATGCAGTGGATCTCACATCCTTTCTAAAGTGCCCCCAAAGCGTTCACTGCGCTTGAGGAGGAGGGAGTCGGACTGTGGGGAACAACATTCTGTTGTTCTCAGAATGGGCTGTGACCAGAAGCTTCCAGCCCTCGAGACCCATCCAGGGGTGCCGTTGGTATGAGTAGCCTGGGGTGGGGTCCATGGGGTGGTGTTCTTTTCAAAGCTCCTCCGGCATTTCCAGGTCGCAAGGGGTGATGAGGACGACCAGCGACGGGGAGCAACTTCACCGCCATCGCGTCTGAACTATTTAGGGAACTGTCTGCAGGTTCTTCGTCTTTCTGTGTCTGGTTTCAGCCGTCAGACAGAGTTGTCATGACGATTCACTCAACCATGTCAGTGAAATGGCCCCAATGCAGAAAGTGTTAGAAAAATATACAATGAAAAGGAAATGAAAAAAAAATCTCTGAAATTGAAGAATCCTGAGGTCCAGGGTAGATTCCAAGGTGAGTTTTAGACTCTGAAAGTCTGGCATCAAGCAGATCCTTTCATGTCTCTTCGTCTATTTCGTGTCTATTTCCAGACCTGTAGGTTGGAAACAATGTATTCAACCTGTCTCAGGAAGAGGCCAAGACAAATATTCCTCTTTTATGGAAGTGTGAGGGCGAAGATACAAGATATTTAAGGCACAAGTGCAATTCCTTCTGTTTTGGTTTGGTTTGCTCTATTTCTTCCCAAGTCTTTCTGAGGATTTTGGTTAATCGATAATACCAGTACAGGGTAACTATGGGGCTGTGCCTCTTACCTGCGATTTCCATTTCTGTGGTTTCAGTCACCCATGGTCCACCGTGGTCTGAAAACATTAAACAAAATGATTCCAGGAGTAGACAAGCTATGACTTTTAAATTGTGCCCGTTCTGAGTAGCACGATGAAGCCTCACACCCACCTGCTCTGTCCCTCCTGGGCAGGGAACCATCCCTTGGTCCAGGGTCTCCACACTGCCCACACTAGCCAACCGTTGGTCCCTAGGGGCCATCTCACCAGTCAGATAGATTGTCACGGTTCCCCAGGTCCCGTGTTCAGGTCACCCCTGCTGTACGGAAGAGTGGCCCTAAAGAGCAAGACTGTTGCTGACTGTGCAGGTGCCAAAGAGAAGCCGGGGGGTGCTTGCCCGGAGGGAACAGGTGTGTGTGCATAGGAAACACAGCACATGGGGCTCAGGACTAGCCGAGGTTTCCAGGGTCCCACGGGGGTCCTGGAATGCATTCCCCATGCTTAGGGGGGCTGTTGTGATGTCTGATCGTCATGTTGTCATGATTAGATTTTTATGATGCCTCCATTTCTTTACCTGTAAAACGAGAGTAGTCAACTACATCATTCTAGAAAGGCTCTCCCTGCACCAGAAATCTGAGCTTCTTAAGAAGCGAGAATTGTACATCGTTTCTATTCATTTGATTCTCGAGGTGTGTGTGTGTGTCTGAGCGGTCTCAGCCTAAGCTCCACCACGCTTAGAGACGGCGTTGCTGTGGGAGAACTGGAGGAGGATTCTGAGAGTTCATGGACAAGAATCCCTTTCCCTTCCGGAAGCCCAGGGGTGCCTTGACTTCCGCCGGGGTTAACTCTCCGTGTTAGGTGCAGAGACCTAAGTATGCTTCAACCCCAAAGGCTGCCAAGGCCTGCCAGCACCTACTCTGTCCCCAGAAGAGGCGGCAGAGGCCCGCTCACAGAGAGACAGGGGCCAGCCCCTCCCGCAGATGCTGCGGCCACATTCCTGGTGCTGGATTTGGGGAGGAAACACGTTTTTGTATTTGCAACAGAGTCGAAGACAAGGAGCAGGAAAACGCTGTGTCGTGTCAATTGGTTCGCGAGTGCAGTGTGCATCTGTGAGCTGTCCTCTCTGCGGGTTCATTTCCTTTAAGGTACACACAGGCTCGGCTTTCTCCGCCCTCAAAACAGAACTGAAGGAAACAGAGGTGGAAACACCTCCCTTCTCCCCCACCCCTAACTGTTCTCTTCCCACTCACAGAAGTGGCACACCCAAGAGCCGGCTGGCTGCACCTGCCACCACCGGGTTTCATCTCTGCCTGCTCGTTCCTCTGTCCTGGACCCTGGAGCCTGGCTGCAGCTCTGCCTGTGGCCCAGGTCGGCAGTGACCCCCTGGGTGTCCATTTTAAAATGCCAGCATGTCCCTCATTGCGCCCTCTGACCAGCACCGCACCTCAGATCCCCTGGACGGCTCCTCCTCCCTCCCTTGGGTTTAAAACCCTGGCCCTCCCTACTCTTGTCCCTCTGCCCTGCCCCTGCTTCCCTGAGGCTCCCTTGTGCTACCTGGTTCTTAAACACCGGTGCCGGGAATCCGTCCCCAGGCCCTTCCAGTGATCCCACACATGCCTCTCCAGAGGCACTGTGGGAGGGGAGCTTCAGGCAGGGCAGAGAGGCGGTATGCAAGGGCGGGAGGGTGCCGTCCTGCCTGTGAGTGACTCCAGGGACAGCAGCAGCCTCCCTGGGGGACCCAGCAAGCTCTGAGACGTCAATGGCAGGCTCTCCCTGCCGTGGGCGATGCCACCTGCATTTTCTGGGAGGGCTGTCAGAAGGCCGGAGCAGAGAAGCACAGTGCACAGAGGGACGGAGAATGGTACTGGCCCCTGTCCAGCTCTCCCAGCTCCCAGGGGTGTGCTCACCACGCCGCCTCCTGCTGGCTGCCAAAGTCCCCACAGGACATTCTGACGCGATGTCTCATGTACTCTTCACACTCAGCATATACAGCATTGAATTCGACATCTTTTCCGTCCTCCTACACCCAATATCTGCTCCCCCTACAGGACTTCACTCTTTTTGGTGGTGACTGGGAGCTTCAGTAGTAACCTAGGAAGCCCAAATCGGAAAACTAAGTCACCCCCGCTCCTCTCTCTGCCTCACTCCCACCCCGTTCTCGACCCCTGGAGGTCACCCGACTCCAGTCTCCCTCCCACGCTCACCTTTCCCACTTTGTTTCTTTCATTTTTCTCTTAACTCTTCTCCATGGTTCTAGGCCTCACTCTAGTCAATGCTTCACTCGACATCCAGAACTGCCTTTCTTAAATAAGCATCTGGTCAAGTAATCCTTTTGCAAACAAGTCCTTTTGGGTAAGGTGGGAAGTTCCTAGATAACGTTCAAGGCCTCCCTGATCTAAACTTGACACCCCCTTGCTATACTTTGCTCCACCCCTCCTCCTGGAACTTGAACTTTAGCCATGTTGAAGCAACCGTACTTCCCCCAGCCATCGAATGTGCTGTCTTATGTCACAGCTTTCTTCCTCTGCACATGCTCTTCGTGGGCTTGGAACATCCCCTCCCCCCACCTCTCCTGGCCTATGCCCCCCCCCCTCCAACTGCAAGACAGGGTCATCTTTGCCAAGAAACAGAGCCTCTCCCAGTAGCACAGGCCCCTTATGATTCATGCTAGTCTGATTGTTTTTCCTTCGGGACGTCTTTTCCTGCAAGATGGTGAGTAATTTGGAGACCTGAGTCACCGTGGGTGACGTGTCTTTGATTCTCTGGTGCCCAGTGGAGAACGAATGGCATGTAGATGTTTAACGAATGTTTGCTGACCTGGGTGGGGCCCACAGATGCTTCTGCTGAATATGGTGCAATTTAGTGTCCAAGGGATCAAGCTACTTAACTCATTGTTGCCATGGTCACATTAGAATCATGAGGAAAACTAAGTATTCTTTCCCAGGTGGGTGACTCGACCACAGGCTCCCGTCCCAGCACCCTGCTTTCTGTCCCTTGAGTGCTCCTCCTGGGAGCCAGCCTCTCCCGAGCTCTCACTGTGTTGGGCTGGGCACTGAGCTAAGCCCAGGGATCCTCACGACAACCCGATGGCATCCAGGCTGCTCTGCTCCCACGATCCAGGTGAGAAAACCATGGCGCAGAAAAAGTACCTCCTGCAGGATGGCATTTGAAAGAATCAGAGTGGGGATGTCATCACAGACCTTGGACTGTGAAGTGTGTAAAGCACTGGGGAAAATGGGCATTGGGAAACCTGGGTTCTGATCCCTGCATGCTTTTATGAAGCCCCGGGACCTCGCCTGGGTGACCCGGCTCAGCCCCTCCACCCATGAGAGCGGGGAGCATAATTTGGATATTCACTGTGGTTCCGTCTGCCTCCTGCTTTGTTCCTTCTGCCACGTGTCACATGGTGCTTTGTAGGCTCAGTGAGAGAGGGAATCGAGTGTGTCTCTGATAGCCAAAAGTCCACTGGCAAAAAGGAAAGTTGAAAAAAAAGAGCTGCACCCCAGAGAAGTGACCAGGGCAGGCCCGGGCTGCCCACCTTTTATGGGGACCTCAGGCGCCTTTGCTGCTGCCCATTTCAGTGACCACCTCTTCCCAAACCCTTCACTATGGGAACAGTCGGCAGAGTGGCTGCTCACCCTCTGTCAGGCCCTCTCGGGTTTCACCCTTTACTGTTTTTGCCAGTTAGACTGAGAAAGTGCCTTGCAGAGTGCTCAGCCGCTTCCCTCAGGTGTCTGTACAGAGGGGGGAAGCCACTTTGTGGCTCATGAAGTGGAGCTCCCCACCCCAAGCTGCGGAGGACACTAACCACAGTCTATCTCGGGGGGGGCGCTGGCAGAGGGGTGGCCTCTGACCCCCAGTAGTTTCTGTCCACTCATCCGATGTTTGCCATCCTAGTTGCTAATGGTGCCCAGGCAACTTAGGGCTGAGTGTGTGTGCACACGTGTGCGTGTGTGTGAAGAAATTAAGCATCTGCACAAAAAAGATCCTTTTCCAACAGAGATCTCTTAAATGTGCATTAACTAAAGGTCAGCAGCCGTGGCTTTGAACCTCAGCCTTCAGGTCGGGCTCTGCTCCTGACTCGCTCCATGGTCGGATCAATGTCGGGTCTCTGAGGCTCCGTCCTGCTGTCCACAAACTGAGTCATGGGACAAAAGCCAGCTCCCAAGTTCCTTGGAGTTCTAACATCCTCTGCTGCTGCTTTCTGCTAAGGCTCCAGAATTTGAATTCATTCTGCTGACCCAGATATTGCCGCGACAGTCTCTACTGTCGAGTCCATTGCACACAGCTCTGAGTCTCATGCTCTGTGGGGACCACACAGGAGAAAAAGGACCACCTTCACATCCTCTCCATGGAGTCGGCGGCGAGAAACGGATTTCGGGGGTTTTCATGGGGGAGCTGCCGTTTGCCCGCATGGCCCCGCCTGGGAGTCCTCTGGTCCTGAGTCACAAGCGGCCCAGCTGTGGGTCGGAGTCACTTGCTTCCCTACGTTTGGTCTGAGTTAGGTTTAAATGAAAAGATTGCCAATAAAACCCAGAAAGAATATTTTCCTTGGAAGCCAACATATTGCCATAACTAGATGGCTGTTTGGACTTTGAATCAACTTTATTTCTTGCCTTTTTGTTATTTTGAAAAGAAGAAAATCTCATTTCTAGTTCATAAAGTGGCATTAGTTCTTATTTTTCCATTCTTTAGAAGTCAACGAGTAACTCACACAAATTAAATGAGCGATGTTGCATTGAATTCACTGATGACAAACTGTAGGGTTCAGCGGTTTTGCTCTGATGCCCTTTAAAATGTATTAATTCCCTCTGTGATTTGCATAGGATTCTGTTCCCTCATTGCCGCAGCTTCACTCTCCAAGGCAGAAATGCCCCGTGGTTTTTCAATATATTCCTCCTTTTCTTCCTTTTACAGTGGCTCCTAAATTGGAGACTTCAATATTTCAAGAAATTGCACCAAGAAACCTCACATGGTTTCTTCATTTCTGCGAACATTTAAAGGGGCTAAACAGAGAAAATCATTCCACTGAACTAGGGTGGGGGTTGCTTGCAAATAAGGCGATCTTAAGATGATTGCATTCAAATGGGTTTTTTTCCCAATTGTGATCCATGGGTATTACACAAATATTCCCACAAATCCACCTAAAGCTCCTAATATCAATATATCACCATCTCTGGGTGCTACACCGATGACAAATATTGGTGTTCTGAAAATAAGGTTCCTAAGGTGGCTCTGATTGGGGCACCCTGGGAGACTGAGGCTGCGCTCTGCTCCCCCAAAGGCCCCACTCTGGCTCCAGACGGAGGACAGCTGGGACCCCATTATAACCGGAGAGAGGCGATGCCAGAGTTCAGACGATGGGCTGGGTGTGTTAGACAGAACTCCCGTTTTTTAAAGAAATTAGTGCAACCATACACTTTGTATCTCGTTAAACCTATGGCAAAAGATAAAAGTTAAATAAAAAACAAAGCAAAAAACAACCCAGTGACCAAACAAACAAACAAACAAGCAAACAAATGAAAACCCTTCCTTCAAAATTTCAGACGGTTTTGGAAATGTTTGTCATGGTTAAAGGCAGTGAAATCAAACACAGTGAACTTGACTGACTTACTGAACACACCACAGTTTCAGTTTTATCTTCAAAGTAAATTTTTTTAGATACGGGCTGAAGCTTCGTCCAGGGATCAGAAATACAGGGCCCAGCACAAATATTGCCCCTTTTTGGTTATAAAATTGTAAGCATGTCATTCTGTAACGTAATGCTGTCACTGTCAAACACACCACATGATGTTTTCGGTGAAGTGTTCAGACAAAAACTATACATTTTTACCCCCATAGTATTTTCCCACCCACCACACTCGGGCAGGCCTTACTCCTGCCGGACCCTGTATGTACACTTTTTTCTGTAAACTGCCAGACCGTGTGCGGATGTGACCCACGCGCTAGAGCTGGCCCTGATCCGGACTGAAACTCTAGTAATCCTCAGGGCCCCTTGCTGCGGCCACTTCCTATCACTAAATACCGACGCGTGCGTCCATCCCTTCCCATGGAAACATTTCCTGTTTTAGAGGCGCTTCTTTATGATGGATCGTTGTTGTCTACAGACTTAATAGTTCCAATGCAACCTAATTTACATCCCATAGTTCCAGTGCAACCTAATATTTATAGTGTTTCACTTCAGGTGCTTCATATAAATATATATATACACATAGTGATATTTTAATTATGTATGCAAATCTTCACAACCGCCTCATGATAAAAGTTAATAAAAATTTCCCCATGGTATTTCTCGGTTCTTTTCTTTTATGGGTTCCACTTTCCTTCTATGCGTTATCTTTCCATTTTTCCCATGGTCTCTTGCAAGTGTCCCGGGTTGCCCTTTACCTGGACTATTTGCTATTTCCTGAACATTCTCCTGTCCTTCATCTTGATGGGTTTCTGAATGTCGTTCCTTTGTCAGGATAAACTTCCAACCCTCTCTCCTTGTCAATAGATTGTATACTTACAGAATTAGTAGAAATTTAGAAAAATCCAATTGTTTTTTTTTTAAAAAGAACCTGCCCTCACCAGTGTGGCTCAGTTGGCCGGGGCACCATTCTGTGAAGAAAAAAGTTGCTGGTTCAGTTTCCGGGCAGGGCGCATGCCTGGGTTGCAAGTTCTTGGTCCCTGGTTGGGTACTTACGAGAGGCAACCAATCAATGTTTCTCCCTCACATATATATTTTCCTCTCTCTCTTTTTCCCCTCCCTTCCCCTCTATCTAAAAATAAATAAAGTCTTTAAAAATAAAATAAAGACCCTAGCACTCATTCCTACTCTGCTCCTTTCACGCCCATGTGTGAATGTACAGATACGGATGTCTGTGTGTGTTTGTGTTTATGTAACTAGTTTGCATCTTCCTCTTCACCCACTTGGAAATCACATCACTTCTCTGTCCAACGCTTGGGAGTGAGGTACCCATGTGACTGAGACCCAGTCTGGCCTCACGCTTCCTTATTCCCCACAGACGGCCGCTGTCCGTGAGGGGCTTGTGGCTCAGCGCACTACCAGCCCTGCTACATGGGCTTAAAACCAGCAGTGAGGTAGGTCCTTTAAAGACAAAAATTGTAATGGTTGAGAAATTAGAAGCTTCTCATTTTATTGTATTGCTCCCCTTTCATCTTTAGCCTTCTGATGTTTTCTTTTCATTTCTTCCTTGATGTCCCGAATGCATTACTGGACGTTTTAGTGAGCTGTGGCCAGGTCCAGCCCTGGCCCATAATTAACTCCTTCCCCTCTGGCAGACTATTAGCATTTTATGGAGTTTCTAGCCTCTGGGGGTTAAAGTGCGAGAAAGTGTATATCACCTGCACAATCTCCAGAATAAGGTGCTTCTAGAAAACAAATGAAGAATTCCACCGAAGAAGTCCACTTCAAATAGATTCCAGGGATGGGGGAGGAGAAAGAGCAGAAAGATACAGGCTCAGACAGAAAGGTGATGTTTGGCTGGCTTGGAGGAAGTGCTGTGTGTCTGAAAGGGAAGAGGAGGCTGAGGGGGACACTGTCGGGACCACCCACAGAGCGGGCGAGGCCCCTGGTCCCGGGATCTCAAATGAGACACAAAGCAGATCCCACAAAGTGGGATGCGGGGCAGGTGGTGTTCAAACTTGCAATGCAGAGATCCGACTTCTCCTCCAGGAACACAGGTGGAGACCTGGACAGGTGTTGCCAAACGTGGCCTGTATGGCCACACCACTTGGCAATCACCAATCACGTGACATTCTAAAAGGGCTCAACTGGGCGGTGCAGAATGCCTGCAACATAAATTATACCACACATATTGCCAAGGGAGTCTCCATTTTAGTTTTAAAGCCTTGCCAGCAATGCTCCTTTTCTTTCTTCACGTGGCTGCACTTTTGCACGGACAGCACATTATTCTAAACACACCTAAATGAAATCTTCGTAGCATTCTGCCATCACCCACAATCTTTAATCCTCGGGTCTCCGACCGTCTCAGCAGGGAGAAGCCCAGTTATCTCCATCGGCTCGAGGAAAGGTTGCGGAGGACAGGAGTCATCCCATAGCCAGTTCTGTGGCCTCGTCCACCCCCAGACCCTTGTTAGCGAGGCCACAGCCTGGGCGTCTCCACAGAACACGCAGGCTCCGGGGATCTGGGGCTGATCAATGGAACGAGAAGCTTAACGGTTCCCAGGGGCCCCAAATTGAAGGTGTCCCTACCTGTCACACTCGTTTCCTGGGGGTAGCAACTGGCCCTGGCAGCCGAAATGGCCCATGTGGGGGCATGAGGTCCCTGCTGGAGATTTGGCCTCTGCGCCCCTGATCCCGGCTTTTCCTCCTCGGCCGGCTTCCTGTTCCCTTCCTATCAGCACTTTCACGTTTCTGATGGGGAATAACCTCCTTCCATCGGACAGATCCCAGGGCAGCCTCCCTCAGGTGCCCTACCCAGTCATGCCTTAACACAGGCACAGCCATCTGATGCAGGCGAGGTCACCCAAATGGCTGTGGCCTAGAGCGTGAAACCTGAGTCCAGGACCCGCAGCTAGAAATGATGGTGACATGTGGTCTTCATTACAGACATCGGCAGTGGGCTGAGAGGGGGCAGCTTTGCTATGAGTCAGTCAACACACCCTCAGCGTCACCAACATGGAAAACTCCATGGGCCCGTCCACACCCAAGCCTGGTGTCTAGCTTTCCCAAAAAGTTCTCGAACTGCCAGTATCGCCCCAGAATATTCCCTTTTGCCTAAGTCAGCCAGAACCCGTTTCTCCTGCCGCAGCCATGGAAACCAACTGCCGGCTCCAAGCTGGTGGTCAGACGGTGCCAAGGGCTCCCCAGACGGCCAGGGAAATGGTGCGCGTGTTCACGTGCGTCTGTGGGCACAGCGACGTTTTCACTGAGTGGCTGGAAAACTAAGGGACGAGGTGAATTTTTTTCACGCTGTTCTCCACTCAGGAAGCTAGCTCGCTCTACCCATTTCCATGCTTCCTCAGCAAATTATAAGGAAAAATTGCACGGGAGGTGTTGCCTACAATGTAAAAGTGTCCTCTGTCTTGAGAAACCACCATAGTGGTCTCGGTTCTCAACGTGGCGAACAGCAGTAGGACGGGCCACAGAGTGGAAGCCCGTCGCCTGCTACGAAGGCCGAGGGAGACGAATTCTCGCAGTGGTCACGGCTCTGTCTACAGCCACCTGCGTCGCAACGCCTGCCTCCCTGGTGCCACCCTTCCAAACACCCCTCAGGGCTGGCGAGCTGGGGGTTTGCACGAACCTCCACTTTCACAGGCCAGACGGACTCCTCACAGCCACAAGCCCGAAGCACTCAAGAAAGCAAAATTCCAAACTTAGACACCTTCTTCCGATTGCTTTCTCCCTCTCGTCCTCCCTGACAGTTTGAGAAGAGAAGCTTTCTGCTTTAAATGGCATTTCCTTTTTTCTGGAAAAAGAAATTGCTTTAAGAAGAAAAATATTGAGGAATCTTCGATTCCTTTTCACTGAGCCATTAATTGCTGTGTAACTCCGAACGACTCAGTGCTCCTAGGAAATGGGAGGGGAAGTATTCAGCGTGAAGGGAAGCTTCCCATCGTGGCTCTGGCTGCAGGGACTGCTCGGACACCCGTGCCTGTCTCTGCTTAGAGTGGAAAGTGGGAAGTGGGGAGGCGCTAACCGGAAAACACTTATGTAAAAATTGAACAAATCACTGCTCAGTGGGCATTAAAAAAACAGCTTATAAAATCACCTTAACATGGTTCACAGAAACATATAATAAGCTATTCTTCGGGAAATTCTTTGGACAGTATTGTCAAAAGCGTGCACTGAGTCACCTGCCTGTGCTCTCTGCAGCTGCTTCAAGGAATCAAGAGCCACAGCCAGTCCTTGCACCTCTAACCCCATGTAGAGTTTGATATAAATAATATATTTCAAGATATATTTTAATGCCATTCAGCACCCTTTAACATGGAGCATGCAGCTGTGCCATGTCTATATGCTGAAAGTAATAATTCAGTGATAATGATCTTATTTGTACAAGAACAAATTGGTATATATAAATGATATTTTTCAAAAACAGAAATTTTGAGAAATTTCCCCACTGTGTTCCCCATTCATTTTTGAACTTTATGGGAGGTACTATGAACACCTGGACTCTGAGGGAGCCCTAAACTTGAACCTGTGTGAGTTGCAGTAGAAGACAGAAGGAACGGGGAAGAAAATGGTCACTGAACATGGACAGAGAGGTGACCACCATCCAGGGGATCTCAGACCCCAGCTCATTGTGGGAAACAAGCCACTGTCAGCGGGAGACTGGCTGCCCAGGTGAGACCAGGGCACAGAGTGCTCACGAGAGCCTCGGTTAGTGACAGCAGTGACAGCTTCAAAGAGAAAGCACATGAGCAGAACATTCTGCATGACGTTCTTCTCACAATTGTGACCAGGGAATGCATTTTGGGCATTAATTACTTTCATGCAACCAATTTCATTGGAAAGTTCTTAAAAATGAATCTTGCTGCATGTTTACAGAAGGCGGAAGCAGAAAAGGCACAGCGCTGTCTTCTTATTTTGGAAATTTTCATTTACACCCATGCACACTTGCATGCACCACACACACATGTGCATATGCCACACACAGGTGGCACACATGCACACCCAGGCCCAAATGCACGCACATGCACACACCACACGCGTGCACACACCACACAGGTGGCACACATGCACACATGTGCGCATACCACATGTGCTCACAGCCACACCCACATGCTCACACACAGGCCCTGCACACGTGAGCACCGCACCTCGGCTCTGGTACGCACTAGGAGCCGCCTCCAGCCTCTCTCACTCCTCTTCCTCTGCCGCTCATGTCTCATCCTCCCTGTCTTCCGTGTTCATAAGACTGGAGCTGAGCACGCTTCCCCAACTGCTTTTAAATTAGCAGTGGCCACATCACTCCCCCTCCTCCTCTTTCTCTTTCCTCTTTTTCCTCTCACTGATTCTCCCTCCGCACCTGAATGGAGCACAGTTAATAAATAAGTATAAAGTCGGGGGGCATGAGGGAGCGAGGAAACCAATAGGAGATAAAAATCAGAGTTTGGGGGGAAACCAGGGGTGCTCCCCCATCCCTCCCCCGGCCCGCCTCCACCCCTCCCCCTCCGGACGACTTGCTTGCATCTTTCAAGGACTAATGCATTCACAGTGAGTTCCACACCTTTTGCACACAGCAGCGTTCTTAAATTACCTTTTCTGGTTAGTCTCGGTTGCCAAGTTAAATTGTACATTAATTATGCCAGTAAACCACTACATAGGTAACTTCTGCATTTTTTTAAATGCCTAGAAAATTGATACTAAAACTCACATGCTTAATGGTTGATTGCTTAATGCACTGACTAATAGATTTATGGTTAAAAAAGAGAACTTCACTGAAGAAGGTCAGGCTCAGAAAGACTGCACTTCAGAAGAACAAGCATCTGCCTGTGTCCTGCACATCTCCCACTTTCCAGCAGTCGGGATCTCACCCACCACGAGTGAACTCTCTGGAGCTTCTGGTCTGTGTCGGCGGCTCCTGGAAGGGTGAGTGCCAATGTGGGGTAGATGAAGCAATAGAGAAAGAAAAGAGGCATTGGAGGGACCCTGCGAGGGGGCACGACATTTGTATCTAATACACCACGGCAAGAAATCTAACAGCAAGTCTGTAATCAATGTCTGCTTTTCACCTGGCAGTGTTCCCCTCAGGTTCCTTGCTGACTCCGGTCCACGAAAGAGGGGTGGCTCCTCTGACAGGTGAATTGGGTGAAGGAGCTGGGCAGACGTGGCTGGGGGTGGCCGGGACCCACAGAGAGCATGTTCTCTGGGCACTTGTTCCGAGAGGTGAGCTCAGTGGTGCAGCCCCCGGGCCCAGAGACAGAGGTAGACGGGCGGCGCCTGGGGCTGGCGGCGGTGGAGTACTGGCAGGTCTACGGCTGTGTTGGAATTGAACCACACTCGCCGGCATCTGCTTTATCTGTAGTAAAGCAGGTAAGTTCGTCTCCACCTGCCTCCCACTCTGTCTACCTCAGAACATTTATTAGATAAACAAGAGTTAATCTATTAGCACACTAACAGTTCAACAGAAAGAATGAAATAAACATTTTATAGACTGGCTCTTTGCTACTATTTAAGAGAAAATTATAGGTGCTCATTTTATTTTTGTTATTATCATTTATTAAGATCAGAGTGTACCCCCAGAATGGTGCTCATCACTTTATGAATACTATTTCATTTGATTCTCCCAACAGAGTCAAGGGATTTGCAGAGAGGCCAATGGAGACTCATTTCTAAATATTCATTCATTCATTCATTCATTCCACATGCACTTACTGCCTATGCACCACGGGCCAGCGCCAAACGGAAAAGCGGCAGGATTCACCTTCATGTGAAGTGGAGCTTCGCCGGGAGAGCACAGTCGCCGGTCGTGCGCGCGGGGACACTCGGGATCGCACCCAGGCCCAGTGGCACCCAGGAGACACTGTGTGCAGTGTCTGTGCTAAAAAGCCAGTGACTGACCTGGGGGCCGTGGCCTGGGCGAGAAGTCGTTAATGGAAGCGGTGTGTGTGTGCTGAGCTCCGTGGGGTGGAAGTGGCAGGGGAGGACGGAACTCCCGGCTGAGGTGACCTCGTGCACCCCAGCATCCTGTGGTGGAAGGCAGTGTGGGGAGTGACCCTTGCACATGGCCAGGCTGGTGGGGCTAGAGTCGGAGCATCAGAGAGGAGGCCTGAAGTGGGGCCGGGGCCAGGCTGGGGTTTCAAGCTCACAGCGGCATTTTTCCTTTATTCTACAAGCCACCCAAAGCCACTGAATGGCTTAAAAATAGGCTGTGACGTAAGGGTGCTTGCTTCAACTGTCAGATGGAGTAGATCAGAGGAAAGTCAGAATGGATGCTTTTCTCAGTCAAGAGAACTTTGCCAGCATCCAGGAGACAGCTGGTGACTGCAGTAGAAAAATGGTGTAAACTTGAAAACCACATAAGGGAGAGAGGAGATTGCACGTGAGGCATGAGGGAGACCCCGAGGTGTCGGGGTGGCACCCGAGGGTCAGGAGAGGGTGACTGTCCAGACTCAAGCAGCTGGGGCGTCTACTTCCAAACCCAGCCCCTGGCCACTGTGAGAGAGCCGTAAACACGTCTGCTTCCGAACACTTTCCCTTGGAGAGAGATGGCCCGGCAATCCGCCGCACCAGGTTCACAGGCAGAAAGGAGACATTCTCCCCCGCTTCTCTGCAATAAATGCCTACCTTTTAGAATCATAACTGGAGCATTTCTCTTTAAGAGTTTTCCAAAATGTGTGTTACTAAGACAGACTTGAATGCAAAATTGCCCTGAGATACCGTTAGACACGTCGTCAAAATCATATGAGTACTCGGGGTGTCAGGTATGTCCCTTCCTGCGGTACTTCACTATTCCATGAGAACCAGATGCATTTTGCAGAGTTGTCAGGCGGGACGATTGAATGTGGCTGTTGTTTTGAATGTGTGCTGAGGTTTTTCGCGTTGACCGAAGTTCCAGGAGCTTGTTAGTGCCTGTGACAGGTAAGAGAAAAAGGGAAGGTGCAGTTACCCCCACAGCTGGCTTTATTTAGTTGATCCTATTTTTGTCTTTTTTTCTCACCCTGCAGTTCCGAAGACAGATATAACTTCACCAAAATACCTATTGTGCTTTGCAGCTGTGATGGACGCTTTCTTAGTTATGGATTCACCAACACCGTGCCTTAACTAGCAAGGCTTTTTTCTTAAATGAAGCACAACAGTTTAGTGAAAGCCCCTTAATTTGAGGAGGAGTGTTCTGTTCCAATTCAGCTTGAAGACTCAAAGACAGTTGATTTCATTTTTTTTTTCTGAAGTAGAAAGTAGACAGCACACTAAGAGTTGTAGCATCTGCCAATCTCACATTCTTATTTGGAACTTGGGGCAAATGTGGAAAATCTATGGTATGAAGAAATAAAGATGATACAAACATATTAATGCATTAAGTCAATGGCACAAGCACTAGACAATGCATGCGCCATCTACCTGAAAACTGCAGTTCTTCAAAATCCATCCAAGTCCCCATTTCTTTATTGGCAACCATGTGCTGTTAGTGGCGACATAATACCTAAAAGTTGTGTGCATTTACCATCGCTTGTATTAATGTTTCTTCAGCTCCTATTAATAAGGAAAGTCACCATTTCTAGAGACACTTGTGCTATTTGAGAAGAGGAGGCTATTCCCAGTTCACCTGTGCGACCACTTGTATCTGCTGGCTTAGCCCTACTGAATTAGTTACTACTTGGTCTGATTAGCCCAGAGGGTGTTCAAGGTGGGCTGGGACACTCTGGGGAAATACTCATATATGTCTGACTCACACTGCGTGCACAGCGCTGGTGGCGCTGGGTGAGCAGGGGCCAAATAGGGACTCAGGTGGACTCTGATGGAACGGTGTCTCGATGCCGCCATCCCAACAAGGGGCCTCCAAGATGGGACCTGCCTCTGAGGACCCCGAAACTCCATCACTTCCACCCTCAACTGGAGCTCAGCTCAATGTTCAACTTCAACCCAACTTCAAGGGATGCATTATAAGAAATGACATCACAAGAGGACTGTGGGGAAGGTGTAACATTGAAAAGGGATCCTGTCCAGGCTGGAGAGGAGTGCCATGGGTGTGGTTGTGACAGAAGACTGCTGTAAAGGACTCGATTGGGAAAGTGAAGTAGTGAATGAAGGAGGGAAAAGTAACCATCTGAGGTTCCACACCCGTGGGAGCAAGTTGAAGAGACAGATCCACCGAGATGACCCCCAAAGAATAAAGAAAGAAATGCAAACTAAATGCATTGTCTGGAGAGGCTTGGCAGTTTTAGAGAAGTTTGGACTTCACATGATGAGTCACTAGGTAATTCCGAATGAAGGAAGGACGTCTCTGTAGGGAACCCAGGGCAGCGGCAACTGTGGAATTTTAAACTGAGCGAAATGACGACAGTATCAGGGAGATGCGATCATCCGGGCATTTGTGAAGGATCTGAAGACTGGGAAGATGCATCTTGAAAAAGATGAAGTCTATTTTTGGCAATTTAATGGCTGTGTGTGTAACCCCAAGAGCAGGACTGAACGGCGGTGACCCTTACTGCTGGGTTACCGTGGAGATTGGGCACTCGAGGAAAAAAACGAGGGAAGAGCTGATTGTAGAGGGCACAGCGGAAGGAAGGATGTGCTAACCTATACCTGTATATAAATGGTCGGAAATATTTTTCTCTATTTGACTTCACCACAATAATAGTGGAAATGGCAATAATTTGATTGCCAAGCTCTATAACAAGCACTGAACATGCATTATAATTTTGTATTCACGGCACATTGCCATCCAGTTCATTATGACAAATTGCAGCTTACCTTCAGCAAGTAACTCACTGAAATCCATCCTCGCACAAAGTGGGACTGACCCAGGTTTCTCTGAAATCAGAACATCTGTGAGACCTGCCCCTCGGTCTCTCTGCTGCTGTTTTCATTTTCTCCCTATTTCCTGTTTCCGACTTTTTTCCATCTGCATACGTGACCCTCTGCAGTTCCAAAAGCAACTCTCCCCTCTGACCCCCCAAATCAAGACATATCAAGCAAATGGAATTTGAGCGCTACAACCTGATTAACTAAGGAGTAAAATGTTCTGGGGGTTTCCAAGAGACATGAAGCAAAAGAAGGAATGGACGGAGGATGCAAAGGCCTGAACATCTAATCTGGACATCGGGTGGGGTCTTCACAGCCACTGAACTCACTGTCACAAAACCACAGGGGCAACTTAGCAATGCGGTGGTAACGGCTGGGGACGCACCAGCCCTACAGTCAGCCCTGGGAAGTAAAAAAAGAGATCGTCTTACCATTTACTTGTAGAGAATTTGCTAAGTACTTATTCTTTTTGCTTTCTGGTCTTTTCCAAGCTTTCATATTTTCAGATATTTGACTTATAACTTTTCATCCCATAAATCAAGCTCTATGGGCAATATTTTATTTCATTCTGTTGTGTGTTCTTATGAAATGTGTTATTAGCCAGAGTATTTCAATGGCCTGGCCAATTTCTGCTTGGAGTCTCCTGGATGTTACTATACAATTACTAAGAATGACGTCCAGACTTAGTTGAAATCCTTCCAATTCATGCATTTCCTTTTCCTCATTTCTTGAACCTCAACATTGGTAATAAACTTGACAAACACTGTGGCGTGTGCGCTGGACAGTCCGATGGAGACGGTCAGAACGATGTTGTCGGTATGTTTCATCATGCCTGGGGGTACAGCCGAGGGTTTGAAAACCCCAAAGTGGAACGGCGATTTTTACCAGCAGGCCACGGTGTTATTGACCTCCACACTGAGTCCAATATCTTTGTTCAAAACAGTGGCACTAGCCCTTGTAAAAGCAAATCTTTGCAAGGGAGGAGTCCCAGCTGCCTTGTTTTCCCCGATGAAGTTATGTGCAAAACATAAAGGGGATTCTCAGATCTGCTGGGATGTGGGGTTGCTGGGGTGACTGCGGAAGAAAAGGAGCCCGAGACGATCGGAGATCAATAGGAAGAGGGAGGCGCTGGGGGCTCCGGTTGGAAACATTAAGTCTTTGCACAAGACCGCTTCTGTAAAGCTTAGAGATCTCATTGATTTTCTTGGTTTTATCTCTCCACCATGGTTACCTCACACGCGGACACTTCTTTTCAGATCTCACACTTTTTATCTCTCTTCTTCTTCTTTTTTTTAAAAAAATATTTCTTCCAGACAGACTTGAGATGAGTAAAAATTCACCACCAGGAAGATGCGCCTCTGCCCGTGGCCACCTTGCACGCCTCCTGTTGTTTCAGCCATGGCCCAGAAGTTTCTCTCCTTGGCGTGTTTTTTTTTCCCGTGGCCCCTTCCAGGAGAAGATAAATGCCCCTCAGCTTCCAACTCAAACCCCCTCACTCTAGACGGAGCCATCCCCCAGTCCATAAATAATAATGACCTGAAGTGGAAAACATCCTCACGCCATGTGAGCGTGGATTTCTCACTCTGCACAGAACCCCCGTGGAGGCAGAGGAAGAGAGGAGAGGGGGTGGGGGAAGGCACACCTGCTTCCTCCGTCCTGGACTAGAAGTGACACACGTGATGCCACCAACAGGGACTCAGCACTTGGCCGTCCCTGGGTACCGGGGGGATGGGAATGACAACGGCTGGCTGGGCAGTCACATTTCGGCCACAGCTTTGCAGTGTAGAGTCTATAGTATGGATTCTATACCATGAGTGGGACGACAGAGATTCTGGTGAACAGCTGAAGGTTGACAGTATCATGTAAATATTAATACCAATGCACATATGATCAGTGTGCGATTACATCCATGACGTTATGCTGTTTGACTGGTTTATGTTTCTTGGTTGATTAAACCAAAGTCCTATTTGTTGAGTGCTTGTCACGTGACTATTCTAGGTTTTGGAGAGATAATAATGAATAAAATAGACAAAAGTCACACCTTCATGAAGCTTGTATTTTACTGAAGATAGATCAGAAATGAAGCAAAATGTAGAGTAAATTCTGAATGTCAATCACAAGTGATAAGTGCCATGAAGAAAATTAAAGTGGGGGGGTGAAGGGAAAGAAAATGCAGGAAGTGACTTCAGTGGGATGTTCGGAGGGACTGCTGAGACAGTGCAGTTCGCACGGCCCTAGAGGCAGTGAGAGAGAGAGGGAGTCGTGTGCTCTGCAGGGGGAGCGTTTCAGGGGACATGGTGGATATGCAGGTGGCAGGCACAGGATACAGAGAGGCTTGTATGGCCAGAGTCAAGCCAATGAGGGTGAGTCAGTTCATGAATGAAGGGCCTCACGCCTAGAGCTTTGTCTTGGACTCTAGAATAAAAAGTCCATTGGAAGGTTTTGAGCAGGGAAGTGGCATGTTCTGCCTTTAACAGGATTCCTCTGGCTGCAGAGCTGAAAGTGAACTAAAGCAAGGCAAGGAGGAAGCTGTGGACCACTCGCGAGGCCGTTAAAATCATTCAGGCAGCGATGTCGGCAACTAGGTGGCCAGTGCAGTGGCGGTGGAGGTGGCTGGATTCTGGCTACCTGTGAAAGGTGAGCCAGAAGGATGTGCTGAGGGTTTAGACATGGCAATGAAGAAGGCAGAAGAGTCTAAACGACGCTAAGATTTTTTGGTCTCAGCAGCTGAAAGGCAGTGTCACCATTGATGGACCGGGGAAAACTATATATCTGTCCAGTTTAAAAAGTTGTTTTGAACATATTAAGTTGAGATGCTTATTAATCATCAAAGCGAAAATGTAGGTTAACAACAGGATAGGAATCTGAAGTCCGGGGCAGAACAGCTGGAGGTTAAATTTGGGGACTTCCAAGTTATAGAAGGTACGCACCTCCTCAGGACCAGATGAGATGACCCAGGGAGCGAGTGTTGGGTGGGGCGGTCCCAGGGCTGTGTGGTGAGCGCATCGATGCCACCAAGTGGGGCAGATGAGATGTGTCTCATCTACCTCATTCTACGTGCCTGGAAAAGTGGACAGAGTCAGGGAAGGCTGCTCACATCCTAACGATATAAAAATCAGGGCATGAAAGGAATACTCAGAACAACTGCAGCGGAGAAAAATTAATAAATCACGTGCATTGTTTTCCCGAACCCGTAAGTGCTGAGATACATACAGTTAATTACAGCGACATATTTCCTATCATTAGAGGAATGAAATTCGGAGTTCTGACAAATTACGATTCTCAAGGGGCCTCGCTGTTGATTCGTTCTGACAGAGAGTAACAGGGCGCTTCCCAGCACTAGTCCCCACTGCAGCGCCGGCGACATTTTACGGGCGGGGAAAGTGCGGGTGGTCATCTTCTAGGAGGCCCGCGCCTGGGTCGGGAGACGGAGCAGATGTGCTGGGGGGAGAGAGGAGAATAAAATCACTGTCTGCACAGTGTGGGAGATGCCAGTCTAAAACCTCCAAGCCTCCAGAATTCAATTAACTGTTCAGCTTATCAAATTCCATCTTCCCTCCCTAAATAGGACACATCTCTCCAGCTTCCTCTGTATCTCTAATTAATGGAATTTTAAGCCAGTAATGCCCATGTGGAAAATCCTCTGGCAATTAAAGCACAAACAAGGATACTCATGATGACTAAACACATTTCTAAGAGGAGGCTGGGAAAAGGATGTAATAATAATAGTATTACATAGCATTACAATAATAATAGTATTATTATTATAGTACTTACATAATAGTTTCTATGTGGTAGGTACTTTTCTATTGGGAAGAGTATCATTATTCTAATAGCTAAGACTTACCTAATGTTTTCTATATTAGGCACTTTTCTTAGCACTTTATATCTATTTAGTACGATCTTCATGATAATAACTGCGCAAAGCAGGTGTGATTATAATCTGCATGTTACAGAAGAAGAAACTCAGTTGCCAAGAGTTTAGCAGCCTGCCTGGGGTGGCGCGGCCCGCAAGCAATCAGACCCGGGTTTGGGCGGTCAGGCCTGCTTCTATCTGCCACGTCACGCTGCTTCCGGTACATCACCCCCTCTGGTTTTTCATGGTTTCATTCATTGCCCATTTTTAATGATATTCGTTGACTTATTTCTTTCTGTTGATTAAAGCAAACAGTCCCTTGACAGAGTTCTACTGCTTTTGTCATCCATTGTCACAACGGATGGGCCCATCAACCATGACCCATTCACTTCATTCGCTCATTCAGTTTAAAAAAACAAACTGACCATCCACTTGGTGGCAGACTGTAAATTAGGTACTAGGTTTTGTCTGTAGGGAGAGTGAAAAGGGTGTGAGGCAGGTGAACCTGGTTAGAATGTAATTGATAGGAGGGGAAGCTCTGTCCAGGACCCCGTGGGGGCCGGGAGGGGTCGGGAGTGAACTGTTCCAGGCCTGGTCCCGGAACAGTGGTAGGGTCAGGCGGCTGGCGTGGGAGGGGACAAACTGGAGGCAGGGACGGTGGTGTGGGCACAGACTCGGGAGCGAATGCGAGGACAGTGAATGGGAAAAACCCCACGGCCTTGGGCTTCGTTCATTCACGTTTCGCAGTTATTGAACACCTGCTGCGTGGCCACACTGTGCGGAATGCTGGGGATTCAAAGAAAAACAAGACACAGTCTCCGTCCCCAAGGAATTTACAATCAATCCACAGGTAGCTCCTTCAAGGGACATGGTGTTTTTTGGCATAAAATGCTGAAGATCTTTTCAATTGTCTCTGCTTAATTCTAGCTTTTCATGAATAGCAAAAATCCGTCCATTATCCTACTTGGGGATGTAGTCCTTGCTTGGAGGATATTTCCATTTCCAGTTGGTGGTCTCCCAGCACAACAAGGAGGTAGGGAGTTGATGGGCAGGGTGCTGGGACCCTGGGTGTGGCACAGCGAGACTTTGAAGGACCTCAGTCTGAGACAGACACGAGCTGGGAGCATCCTGCACTTTCTGAGTGTTAACGGGCTGCTTCCTTGGCGATCATGCCTCTTTTAGAAAGAGTTTAAATTCTGCAAAATGGATATCCAAATCACAAAGCAGTACACTTCACAGAGCAATTTGCAGACAGAAGTTTAGATAGAAAATGATGAGAGATGAAGTAGGCACGTGAGTTACCCTTAATATCTGTGCTGAATAAGTGTAAAATGCCAGCAGTTTGGATGCTGAGAATAACAATGGTGGTTGCTGGTCAGAGTGCCCTCTGGCCCATTCGAGAAAAGCGTGTGGGTCAGTCTTCAGGGACTCTGCCCCTGTCCTCGCCGAGGCGACTCCAGTTGTTCCACGGTAAGTCCCTGGTGCTTCCCGGTAAATCACGGACTTCCACAGCTCTGCTACACGATAAACCCCGCGATATTGAGCAGTAAATCATGGGATTCCTCCATAAAGCTACACACGAAAGCTCCCCAGCCTGTTTGTTTATTTCTCTGTATGGCATCACCTCCCCACGGTGGATGAAGGCCAGCAACGTGGCTCTGGCTCACCTGCCTCCCTGCAGCTCTTCACGTGTGTGTTTCTGAAGAGTGTTCCCAGTCCCTCCTGTGGCACCTGGAGAAGGCTGGCATGGAACTAGACAGCACCCTCAAACCTCTCGGACCTGAAATTCTTGCGGATGGACGGCAGGGGCAGGAGGGGGCATGTAGAAGGGGTTTCCGTGTGAGAACACTGTCAGGAGGCATAGCTTCTGTTTGTGAGAAATCGATGGAATGTAGGTCCTAACAGCATCAGTAAACACTGTCTAATGATCGTTGGACGATTATGAACCATGGTAGCATCAAATGGAGGTTGTACTTTCCCAATGCTATTATGAATATTATTGAATGTGTACCTGCGACACTCTGCTCTTTATTCAAGGGTGATGGGGTGGCAATGGAGCCTGGGAGAGAGAGCCATCACAGCCTGTTCTCTGAGGGACAGAGCTGTCATGGCCTGTCCCCTCGCACCACCGCCTCCCTGGACACAGAGTGAGCACGGGAGTAAAACATCTCTGCCACTCATGTAGTTTGCACGGCAGTAAGGGGGCATGAGCACTGACGTGAACCTGGGGACTTGCAAGGCCTGCGATCCCGAGGGCCTGCACACCTCGGGAGAGGTGTTGTTCCGTGTTGTTTTACCTAAAGCACGTGCTCTAATGTGGTCACTGAAAAGCAGCAGATTGCAATACAAACACGGCAAACTGGTGTCCACTCCCACCTAAGTCCCAAATACAATTATCAATTCAAAAAATCAAATATTGCATCTAGAGTCTCAGAAGAGATTTGCAAGCAGAGTAATGCACTGCCTGCTCATATTTCTACAGCTTCATCACTCTACAAAATAGCCTACAGTACATTTGTAAGTATACTATTATCATAAATAATTAAACCTAAACAGCGCTGGTCAAAATAAATAACCAGAGGACATTCTGTACTTTAATGATCTTGTTTTGACGGAGGGTTATGGGAGGGTTTTTTGTTGTTGTTGCTGGTTTATTTCATTTGATTCTTATTTACAGAAATGCTAATTCCCTCAAATTGGTAAGCCATATTTTTTTCTCTTAGTTGTCAATGAAGTTTAATAAGGACATATTGTACAGACAAAGGATCTTATGTAAAATACTGTTAGTACAGCAGAAAAGGAAGACACATAATAGGAAATGCAAGTCTGACAAATTCAACATTAAGCACATTTTAGCTGGCACTTCGGGTGTGTGTGTGTGTTTTCTTTCTATTATTTATCAACATGCCTTGAGAACTCAGTCAATTTAAGTCAAGGTCTTAAGGCTTATCCCTAAGCTTTAAAAAGCTTATATAGTATTTTTCTTCCAGAAAGAAAAAAAATATGCTTGATTTCAATAATCCATATATAAAAAACATAGCAATTACAAGACATGTAACAGGACAAAGATTTAGGGTTGATATTACATGTCTCTCTGACATTCTGGATGGATGGACAGACGGATGGATGGTGGATGAGTGGATGCACGGAAGAACAGCCAGGCAGACCGAGAGAGGCTCATAATTCACAAAAATGAAAGTAATCCACAACGAAGAAACAGGCTGCCACTCGCTGGGCACTTAATGGGTGAAGACCTGAGCCCTGTGTATTTAATGTATAATCTTTAATCTTTATAAGTACGCATCAATTAAAATTTTTGCACATGGTCAAACTGAGGTTTGGGGAAATTAAGTCATTTTTCTAGGCTCGCATGGCTCATAAAAATCAGAGCCAGGATTTCAATTTCAATTTTTCCGTTCTGGCTGGGTGGCTTGGTTGGTCGAGGAGTCATCCTGTATGCCAAAAGGTTGCAGGTTCAATCCCCAGTCAGGGCACGTGCCTAGGTTGCAGATTTGACACTTGGCCAGGATGCATGTGGGAGGCAACCAATCGATGTTTCTCTCCCACACTGACGTTTCTCTCTCTCCCCCTCCATTTCTCTCTCTCAAAAATCAATAAATGTACGCTTGGGTGAAAATAAAAATAAAAAATATATACATTTAGATTTCTCTAGCTACCAAGCCTGTGTCTTTTCCCTGCACTACGCCACCATCAGACGTGAGAAAGAGATCCATCCCTCTGTCTCTCTCTGAACAGAGGAGATTCTCTCCCAGGTGAACCAGGACCTGTCTGGTCTCAGAGATCAGTGGCAAGACAAGTTCATTTGCTTTTTTTTACGAGGTGGCGCCAAAGAAAGTGCATCTTCACGCCTCATTTGAAGGGTGTCTGGTGTGGAGTGTCAGGGTCACTGTCAAGACTATGTAAGCTTTTTAAATGTATAAAACAGCCCGTTAAGATAAGACCTTGAGAAAAGAAATACAATGCAACTGCCTGACTTTGCTGATCAAAAAACGGAGGCAGGTGAGCTGAAGCGGCTAGCAGTGTCACTCAAGCAGTACAGCCAGGACTAAACTCAGTCCACATGTTTTTCTGGAATCATCCTGTATGCCAAAAGGTTTCTGGTCTTATCCTCCTTTTTAACTTTTCCAGAAGGAAGTCAGTAGGAAATGCAAGGTGGACTGGGAGGCAGTGGACACAAGTTAGACCAGGAGGTGGGTGATGTTGGTGGAGCAACATCGGGCTTCCAGCTGGAGTCTGAGTCCCCATCCTGCACCTGCCATGTCCAGAGGCGGCTGACTCCACCTCGCCGACTCCGAGTTCTGCGGCCCAGAAAATGAGGCTGCCAGTCTGCACCGTGCATGCTGCGGACAGTGGTTCTCGTAAACGCACTTGGCAAACTCCACGACTCAATTCAAGAGATCGCCTGAAGAGTATTCTCTGTCATCATAAATATGCTTTATTTCCCTATTTCATAAAATGAAGGTTTTATGACTCATTTCAGGGGCAGTTACCCCTTTCTCCACATGGGGTAATGACCTATCTTGCAGTTTCCTGTGACTCCCACTCTGGCGAACTCGGCCAACCTGACAACCTTGGGCACGTTTAATTCTGTGCGTGCACTTCAGGGGGTGGGACACGCATGGGGCGGGGGTGGGGGCAGGGGTGGGGGATAGCCCAGTCCAGTCTTTCTGGCCCACCTCCCCCGGGGCGCTGTCGGCAGTGGAAGGAACTCTGTCTTCTCAGCAGCCCTGGCCCCCTGATTGAGGCTTGATCTTTGTAAAGGACAACAGCAAAGTCATTTTTGTTGAATCCTTTTCTACTACGAAATCAGCACGAGGCTCCTCCTTTTGATGACCAGAGGGTCATGGGTGCCAGCTGCCAACCGAAAGCCCCCCAGACCTTCCACTCCTGCGTCTCAAATGACAGAGGAACACTTCAGGGTGTGTGTCTGGGTGGAGGAAGCAGATTTGACTGTAGTTTCCATAACTGGTGCCCTTTCCAGGAGTAGATGGTTCCCCTCTGCAAGCAGTAACATCAGGATTGACCTTGTTACCTGCCTTGACCTATGACATTGGAGAAGAAGTGACACAGACAATACTTTAAAAAAAATTCTCACCTGAGGATATGTTCATTGATTTTTAGAAGGGGGAGGGGGAGAGAGAGAGGCAGAGAGAAAGGGAGAAGCATTGATGTGAGACAAAAACATCAATTCATTGCCTCCCATACGCACCCTGACCTTGGAGCAAACCTGCAGCCTAGGTATGCGCCCCGACAGGGGTCAGACCTGCAAACTTTTGGGGTGTGAGGGGATGCTGCAGCCAACTGGGCTACCCAGCCAGGGCCACACGCAGGATACTTTTTAAAGCAAGATTTTACTTATCTATTTTCAGAGAGAAGGGAACGGAGGGAGAAAGAGAGGGAGAGAAACATCGATTGTTTGACTCTTGCATGCCCACTACTGGGGAATGAACCCATAGCCCAGGCATGTGCCCTGATGGGGAGTGGAACCCATGACCTTTCGCTTTGCAGGAGGACACCCAACTCACTGAGTGACACCAGTTGGGGACATCTCACACATGATACCTTTGAGCAGAAGCCTGGAGAAACATCAAGGGTTCCACCCTCTCTTTTTTATCCTCTCTGCCATGACATGAACACAATTCCAGGTCAGGGGTAGGGGTGCCCTTTCAGCCCAAGTCCAGAGCAAAGAGTCAAAACCATACTCAGGGAAGAGAAGGCCCAGCTGAGAAAGGCTCCTTCACAGACATGAGGTTTTTGTTCCTGAAGCCTGACGTGGCCTAAGGTCCCTGGCACTGTGTTGTGACTTGGTGCCCCGTGGAGCTGCCGCCCACCAGGGACAGGTCCTTCTTTGAGCAGATGGACTGGTGTGAGAAAGCCAACCAAGAGGACGGGGAAAAATATGCACGAAGGAAACCACGTGTCCTTCTGTCCTTTCGGGTCTGCCCTTCTTCGTTCCTCAGCTGATGGTGAAACAGATGAAGGCCAAAGATTTTTAACGAGTGTCCTAACGACTTTACAATTCCCAGTCATGGAGTAAAGGTGTCCAAACCCCACTCAATGGAGAACTTGAACACCAATCCATATTCTTTCAACAACATGTAATCGTAAGTCACAACGACACCGTGGCGTTATGGGCTTTCAGTGTACTTTACCGGGAAGAGAAACAGAAAGTGCCCTTTTGAATTCATCCCCCATAAACCCTTCCTTCTTCTCTCTCCGCAGGCACAGCCTGTGACTTCGTTGGGCTATCGAGGACTTCCTCCAGTGTTCCACAGCAGAACGGCATCAGATTCTAATGCGCAGCAGATTCGAAGTCCAATTTGGACAGTCACCAACCTCACAAAGCAACCTGGGCCGCGTGGGTCGGATCACACCGCTCCCTGCTCTTTGTCTCTCGTCAAAAGGCAAAAGACGAACACGCTTGCCTTCCCCTGGAGAAAATTGGTTTAACACCAAGGCCAACATTCGCCTCAAATGCACTTTGTGTTGTGCATGTGCAAGAAAACCCTTCCAACAAAACAATGAGGAATATGGGAAGCAATTTCCAACGTAACCTCGCCCATTTCTTAATCTCTCTGTCCAGTGGCAAAGTATCAGCTCACCACAAACTAGGCCTGGTTTGTACAATTCAGGCCCATTCCATTCCGATTTGTTTCACAGATTCCATCCAGGAAAAAACAGAATCGTGAGAGTCCTGAACAATATAGAAGCACCAACCCTTGAGGTCCTTTGTTGTATTTATATCTTAATAAATTGTATCTTTCATTGCAAATTAAAAATGAGTTGTCAGGTTCCCTTAATAATTCATGTTGCAGTGAACCACTATTTCTAGTACAAGGCATTCCATTTAATGTTAAACAGCGTTATATTTACTGTAATTCCACCTTTCATCCTAATGTCAACCTTTAAATCTTTAATGCCGTAATCACACGTCTTTTCCTGAGGTCCCTCGCCAGTTCCCCAAACCAGAGCCCAGGTATCAGTGGGAAGGTGAGCATTTCCTGCTGCCAGGGTTCATCGGTGGCGATGGTTAATTATTAAGGACAACAAAAGGCAGCTTCTGGAAAACCGCGTTTGTTCTCAGCAGGGCGTGTTACCTTTAATCTCCACTGATGTGTAGGCAAGTGAAGTCATACATGGGAGGGATGCCTTTCAAGAACATGGTCCCGCAGAAAATTAAAGAATTGCCTCTAAAATGAATGAGCCTAATTACCAGATAGCGTTGTGCTTGCCTGTCTGTGGGTTCTCGGTGTTTCTGACGGACCTGTGGGGGAGATGGAGGGGGCGAGGCCCTGGGAGCCGGGAGCTGCTGGGCCGGGCGGAGGCAGGAACTGTGAGCCTCGGGACTGTTTCTCCTGGGGGCAGACGAGAGGGAGAAGGGAGGGTGCTTGTTAGGAATGCCCTGCCAGCAGCGTCGCGTCCTGGCCTGGTATTTCAGCTCGCCGCTGCCTGTGCTCGGGCCTGAGCCTCTGTTCCACCTGAGGCTCAATGTCCTCGCCTTTACCATGGGTTATTTAAGCGATCAGTTGAAGGTAGTGCATGCAAAGCTCTTCAAACAATGCTTGGAACCAAAAATTCACACACTGAGTGGCATTAAGAAGGGTATTCGATCATCACTGTAATTATGAGAATTAGATTCTCTTATCTCCCCTATCACTGTCTCCCGATTCAAACTGCTAGCATGTGGAGGACCCAGAACGAGAACTTGGGTCTCTCCAGCTACAAAAACCAAACCAGGATTATGTCTTAGATGTGCCAAATGGACCACCTCTCCAATAAAACACTCAAATTCTAAGGGAATAAAGATGAACTCCCCTTCTTCATAGGTACATTTTGTTGCTGACTTAGCATGCAGAGAAATCCAGGGGGAAAGATCACTAGATGGGGATTTCTAGGAGGGAGAGTCTCAGTGAAGCGCGCCCCCCCCTGCCCCGCCCACCGAGGCAGCGTGATTTTCCATACACTTAAAGGCCTGCCCAGCATTGCTCAAAACCTGCGACCACAGCCACAAGTCAAAAGCTGCAGTTATCACCCAGAAATGAACCTAAGCTGCACCGCCACCATAAATACCATTGCACAAAGCCTCCAAATACCTCGAAAAGTTTTCTCAGCATTAACTGAGTTTCACAGTGTTTCTGGGGAGGAGGGGAGCTTATCTGGGCCAGGCTCCTGGGGGCCCAGAAATTGGTAAGAATCCCCAGAATAATCCTGCAGTAACATGTTCCTAACCATGGTGGGTTCATAAAACACTTCAAAAAATGTGCTGAATCCTATGGACATTCTCCGGAGGAATAAAAAAAATGCACACATGGACTTAGGCGAGGAATCCTGCATGGATTTTGCTTTTGACTCAGTGAATTTTAAGAGTTTAAACTCTACGTTAGAGTCTCTGAAACCTAAACCCAAGAAAGCAATGAGCTGGTGTGAGTCTGAGTGTGCCGTTCCCAGCCCAGGGGGTTTCCCCGAGGGGTAGGGGGGCTCTGACCTGCTGGGGGTCCCCAGTGAGGCGGCCGGTGATCACTGCGTGGCTGGGGGTGCAGGCACACAGAGTTGCTCAGAGGCGGTGCGTTGGCGCCCACTCCCTGGCCCAGGTGAATGGTGAAACCACCTGGGAAGCTGTGTGTTTTCAACCCTCCGAGTACACTGGTCAGATGCAGTACTACTAACAATATATCTCACTTGAAGTAGATCACACATGGACTATGTGCTCACAGGAGATTATATATAATATAATATGATATTATATATAAAAAGTCATTTTTATAAATTATAAGGCACTATATGCAAGGCACTATATGCAAGTCACTATTAAAAGTTCCTTGAACTTTTTATTTCAAGAGAAAGATAAAGACAAGAAAATTAACGTTTATCACTATTTCATGTCATTCTTCTAGCAGCCCTCGAGCATACCTCTGTTTTACACCTAAGGAAATAGACTTTGTAAATGTTTAAAGCTTCTCCTTAATACCCCACAAGTGTTTAGCACATTTCTCCGTGAGGCAAAGGTTACGTAAATCACTGAGGAGTGACTCTGGAGCGGAACATCCCTTAATGAAGAACGGCCTTGCCAGCTGCAGATTAGGGAGGAAGGATTCCCCCCACCCCACCGCCCCCCTGCACTGCCCCAGCGATAGAACATTCCCTGGTGATCAGAGCCTGGGCCACGAAACAGGACGAATCCTAGTTGTGAAAATCATGGTCTTCAGATTCAGACACACTGGGTTCAAATCCTGTTTCCACCACTTGGTAAGTGTGTGACCTCAGGAAACAGCCGAGTAAAGGGTAGAAGGGAAGCCTATTTCTCCAGGGTAGAAGGGAAGCCTATTTCTCAGGAAGCTGTCGAGCAGACGCAGTGAGAGACGCAGTGTCCCTGCTGCGCCCCGCAGAGGGCGGCCGGGAGCGAGCCCTGAGCCTGCTGCCATTGGTTCTGCCACTGGCCAAGCACCGGCTGTGCACTGTCTGTGGACCCCTGCGCTGCAGTTCCAGGAGGGCTGGAGGAGTCCATCCTGACAGGCTACTCTGCCTCTCCTGAGTGCACCTCCCTTTTCTTGAGTTTTACGCCTTTGTCTCTACTTCTGTTCCGACTGCTCGTCTCCCCAAGCAGAGCAGGCTCCCCACTCAGCCTGGAGGGAAACAGAGATGAATGATGCCGGGCCTGCCCCAGGGACCTCGACGGTTGGTGACCAGAGCAGAAAACGGCAGCAATCGCTGGACACGGGTGCTAGTGACCCACAGCAGGAGCAGAGAGCTCACTCCCTTATCTTGGGAGGGTGCAAACACACAGGGTCTTGGACACACACGCAGCAGCATCCGGTGCAGAGGTGGATGCTAGAAAGCTAGCCAGGTAGCCAGGGGGCAACCCAAGGGCACAATAACCCTCAACAACCCGGCTATGCTCTGAAGGAAATGAAGAGTTAATGGTGTGGGGAGGAGGAGATGTTGGGGCAAGGGAAGAGCAGAGTGAGCGGCTGGGTGAGACTGGGGTCGTGGAGGGTTTGGGGACATCAGCTGGGAGGATTCAAGGAGCAGACGACGTCAGTGTGGGATGTTCTGAGCGGGAAGCCTGTCAGGGTTCTGAGGGGCATTTGCTTTGTTCTCCCATCTGAAAAGGGAGTTTGAGGTGGGAACAACCTTTGTTTTAGGCCTGCTGGAACAGAGCACCGCAGGTTGGGCGGCCGGAAACAGCAGGACTGAGGCTGCAATCCTGAAATCCCTAAGTTGGCGGGCCCAGCTCCCCGGTGAAGGCTCCAGGGTAGGGCACTTCTGTGCCATCCCAGCCTCTGGCGGCTGTCAGGAGTGTCTGGTGTTCCCAGGCATGCAGGTGCAGCGTCCCATAACCTCTGTCTCCATTTCCACACGACGTTCTCCCGTGCTATGTGTTTGTGTCTAAACTCCCCACTTCTCAGGGAGTTACTGGTCACTGGCTCAGGGCCCACACTAATCCGAAACGACTTCGTCTTCACTTGGCCACAGGTTCTGGTGGACAGGTTCTGGGGAGCAGGGGAGCCTATTCGATCCAGCGCAACTCCTGCATCTCATTGATGAGGGTGTCACCAGTGGTCCATGGGCCCTGAGGACCCCCCAAAACATGCACACCATCTACCCCACCTGTGCACAATGAGCAGGTGACAGAGGCCACCAGAAGCATAGAGACTAGAATGAATAAAAGTCCACCCAGCCATTTAAGAAAATCTCAGCCCTCCCTGTCCACTCTCCGGCCACACGCAGTAGACCCGAGGGAAAGACGGGTCCCGGGGTCTACAGGACCCCTTGGGACAGGAGAGGAAAGAGAGCTGACGGACGTCTCTCTCCTCACTTGAGTGGTGGAAGGGAGAGTTTTGAATCAAATATGGAATGAAGGTAATAAACCCACTGGACTCAATTTCTATAACGAACAGTGGCTGAAAAGTTACAGAATCTTCCCAGCTGTCACAAAGGGACAAAAAGTGAGATTTAACCTAGTAAAGTGGAAGTCAGTTATTGGGAAATAAAATTCACAGCTATCTCCTGAAATACGCTGCAGGGCTGCTCTGATTCCAAGTATTTGGGCAACGTCTAATTAGGCTGCAACGTCCCCACAACGGCACGGTCCAAAGCCTTGCCCAGGCTCCCGGGAACGGAGGCAGATACCTCCACAAGGCGATCCAGCCTCCGTGTCTGAGAGGCAGGCCCTCCACGCAGCTGCAGGGAGAATGTCACGCAGAAGGAGATAAGAAAGTTCACATGTTCGGAAGCCGGGGAAGGCCCCAGAGGCTTTGTGCTACACTGACCCTCTCTGTGTCTGCCTTCTCCTTGCCTTTGACCATTTGCAAAGGAATTTAAGTTTTACACGATAATACTCTCTTTCTCCTCAAAGCGCTTTCTTTTTCCAATTCGGCGGTGATAGTTTCTGGCAGGGACCATTCGACCTTTCTAAAATTAGTGCCACTTTTCGGGTAGAGCCCCACCCCCACCCCAAGTCAACCACATTCCCTGAAGACCCACAGAACAGAGTGCGCAGAGCCAGACAAGAAAATGGAAAGTGAAACGAAAGGCTACTGGACTTGATCGAAAGGAGGAAATGTGGCTCAGCCAGTCTGGTCATCTGAGAACGCTTTCTGAGCGCACAGTTTCCACGGGGGCTCGCCAGGAGCCACGTCTTTGAGAGTCTGCTTTTCCAGGATTACCATGCCAGCCGGAGTTACTTATTTCACTCCAGCTCAGTCGGAATCACAGGCTATATAAAACTACACGAAGGAATATTTATAAGATGGCAGACAAGAAGGAGCGCATGAGAAAGAACAATACTGTGCATTGCCCATTACAGACATGATTATCGTGTGCATGTAACGGACGGGTTGTTAAGGCACAGTGGGTTATCTGAAGTTTACAAGTTTGTTACGGATTGATTTATTCATGAAATGCTTTGTTTCTATGACAACTTTATTGGTTTGCCTGTGGTCTAAATACATATAGGCATGCCAGGAATTCCATGGTACAAAACAAATTACACACCCCCCTGAATCGCTTGCTGCCTTTAGGGAGTGTAGCGAAAGGATTTCCAGCCAGGGCAGACACCGTCGTGCGTGGGCCCGCATTAGAGAGATCTATAATAAAGGGGAAAAAGGCTTTTTAAAAAGAACAACTTTAAAGTCTCCAACGGCCTCCAGCTCGGTAATGTAAGGAAAGATGGAAATGGGCGATGAAATGCTCAGCAGAAGATAAGAGAGACAGTCTACCCACAATGCATGAGGTTTTTATTTAAAAGAAAACACTGATCAAAGACCCCTATTTCCTGCTATAAATAATGCCCCTTGAAGGATACCATTAATATTCACAACAGTTGTGGGACTACAAAAGAAACCGAGAATTGTTGTTTAGAGAAAATAATAATGGGGTTTGGGGAAGATAAAAGGAAAAGATGGAAGAGAAAAGGCAGAGAGAGAAAAAGAAAGATATTTACTGTGGACCAAGGACAATCAGGAAGGACTGGGTCTTAGTTATCTGTGAAACTGAAGTCAGGAAGTCCGGCCACAACCCTCAGACCTTGGGAGAGCCGGAAAAGGGAGAGCGGACTCAAAATAACATTCCTCCTCTTCCCCCAGAAACGCATGCCCGTGGACACGTGGGAGGGGAAATTAACAGGAGGAAGATTCTGTAGACTAAAACTGTTGTCCCTCATCATACGTTCAAAGAATGCCATGTTACATAATGGAAGTAGTCTTATATATAGTGAGGCAGTGTGGATGTAGATAAAAAAATATACAGGAAGTAAGATGCATGTTCTCCAAGTCATTATTTTACATTTTTGTTAAAAGCCACTTCAGATTTTCTGCTCTCATCCTCGTTTCCACAGACAAATGAGAATAAATGTTCTATGCGTGTAAATGTAGAAGATAGAAGTGTAGGCTGATGACCACCCGCCCGGCCTTCCCCTGGGACCAGTTCCTCTCCCCAGCTCCCTGCTGGGATCAGCCGGGGGCCGGGTCAGACGGGGCCCATGTCCACCCTGTGACTCTGCTGTTGTGGACGCGACAGATCCTCAGAGCTGGACATCAGGCCCAGGGGAGCCGATCCAATCACGTGTCTGCAACTGATCAGCTGCTTCCAACAAATTGCACTCAGAGAATAATGGGGGGGTGGTGTAAAATGAAAGGTCACATCAAGTGAGATACAGGGCAGCCATTATCAGCAACGGTGTGCTAACACCTTTGTCCTGAGGACAGAGACCTCAGCGGCAGCCACTGCAGAGGACACAGCTCAGCCATGACATCCCCAGCTCCCAGAAAACCTTGGTTATAGCTCATGACTCTGGGGGTACCATGCTTGTCTAGTAAATAATTCCTGCAAGCTAATTCGAGGCTATTTCTTTTCTGTGCAACTGAAGAGCTTCGATGAAACTGTAAAATCTTACTGTGTCCTTCCTAACAGTGGCTAGCTCCCCTTTTCCATGGAAATGTGCCACTGGTGGAGAGGATACCACTACAGACACCAGAACCCTGGTCACTAACGTGAACTAAATAGCCACAGCTGCCCTGCACAGTATCCCGGCCCTGCTTAGTTCTGATCTGCTGACTTCTGGGCGGTCTGACTGGCCCAAAACATCAGTCACCAGTGAAACTTCCAACCGGCTGGAGAGTCGCTGATGTTTGTGGCAATAAAAAAGGCTGCATACATTTCATGGATTACACAAGGCACAACAGTGTTCTTAGTGGTCAGGTTCAAGGATATTGGTAGATGAAACAGTCCCAAGGCCATGTCTCCCTAAAAAATTAGAACCCGTGTACACTCACATTGCAGTTTGCACAGGCTGACCCCATGTGACTGGATCAGGAATATGTTGACATACAGTAATTGCGTGTCCTGTACTGGGAGTTTAGACTCCTGGGTGTGTGCCGTGCACTGTGGGGGCCCTGCACATCTGCCCTAGGAAGCTGCTGCTCCCACGGGCTGTTAGGAAATGGCCCTGAACCCGCCAACACGTTTCTCCGAAATTCAAACCTCCCCCACATTTGAATAGAAATTAGTTAACATTACTGACTGGACACCACCAAAATTAGTTCACTGCTTGACTCAAAAACAGAAAAAAAATGTGAGTCACCTTCCAGGTAAACTGAACGCTGAATTTTTCTTGGGAAAACGAAGGTGCTGTGGTCCGTTGGTTACTATGCTTCCTTTAACGAAGATGGTATGAGGTCCTAGATTGTGCACATGCTTTCCCATGGGCGAATTGCCCTTTAGTGGGTGAGCCAGACAATAAATATGTGAATAAATCAAGGAGACCTGACACATGGTGGTAAGTGCTATGTGGGAAACCAGTGTGGGACTGGGGTAGGGAGGCAGAGAGAGGGGAGAGAATTACTTCAGGCAGAACCATTAGAGAGTGATTTTAAAGCTGAGATCCAAAAGGGTGGGAAGGATTTAGCTGCGGGGTAAGGGTTGGGAGAGAGGGAGAGACATCCTAAACCACGGGAAAAATATATATAAAGGTCTTGGGGCAAGACAGCACTTGGTATGTTTGAGAAATAGTAATAATATTCACAGCTAACCCTATTCTAAGTGCTTTACTTCCGTTACGTAGAGTAGACCAGCGTGGACCTGGCCAGGTGGCTCAGTTGGGTAGGGAGTTGTCCCAAGGCACCAAAGTTGAGGGTTTGATCCCTGGTCAGGGCACATACAAAGAACAACCAAGGAATGCATAAATAAGTGGAACAACAAACCGATGATTCTCTCACTGTCCTCCTCTTCCTCTAAAATCAATAAATAAAAACTTTTTAAAAGATAAATAGATAAAGTAGACCAGTGTCGCTGACACACGAAAAGATCTTACTATATGTTTATTGAGTAAATGGATTTAAAAAATAACTGTCCTATAAAAGTCTAATTACTTATCCATGTGATGCAAACTATAGGATCAGAGAGGGACCTAGTCCGTGAAAATTAAAAAAGGATAGATTGTTAACTAGACTTAGTGTGATGGTCATTCTGTAACATACACACACCTCCAGCCATTACATTGCACACCTGCAACTAATATAATGTTCCATTGTCAATCCTACCTGGAAAAAACAGTGAGAAAAAGATGCTCAGATAGCACTGATACACATCCCTGCTATTTAAGTAAACACCCCTGTGCCAAGTAATGAGTCTCTTTTCAAGGTGCAGCTTCTGGAATGTTCGTTCACAGCTACAACCAGGGCATCTGTTGGGATAAAAGACCACTGCCTTGCCCGACTGCAGGGGGCGCTGTTTGCTGTGCTCTCTCTGTCAGTGGGGCCCCCTGGAATTCCGCCACGCAGTGGCCTGGCAGTGGAGTAAGCCACATTTCCACGGAGGTCGCCGGGGTACAAAGTCCGGATGTGTCTGGCTTACATAAAGACGCTTACCTCCGAAGATAAAAAGGAAAAGAGAAGACCAGTTGAATCTCCTTAGAAGCGGCTCACAGAGAATCCTTCTGGGGAACTCACAGCGCACGCACATTTCATCTCGGCGCTTTAGTGCCTGAACCACTTTGCTAATTTGACATGGGCAGCGCTAATAAGATCAAAAGCTCGGGCGCCCTTCTCGAATTACCACTTCCTCTCTAGTTTTTCTGACCCGCGTTCTGACCTGATCTCTCCCGTATCCCCATGGCTAGGATTCCGCTGATTAAAACCGCCATCCTTTTGAAAAGATGTTAGGGGAATTGACTGGATTTTGCTAAAATTTTCAGCTTAAATTACTGTGTGATTTTTAGCTGATCAGAACCCATTTAGCCTAGGCGGCCGTGGCCAAGTCAGGGGCCAGGCAACCAGGTTGAGGAAGGATGTGAACAGAGGAACCAGTTAATAGGCAATTAAAGCTTCGTGGCCTTTTTGCTGCCACAAAGCTCCTTATCTACACCCGTAAGCCCAAGGAACCAGCCCGTTGAAATTGCTGTTTATTTGGCTTGGCTTTTTCAGAGTTTTCTTTCTTCTTCTTCTTCTTTTTTTTAACTTTTAAAGATTTTATTTATTTAGTTTTAGAGAGGGGAAGAGAGGGAGAAAGGGACAGAAACATCAATGTGTGGCTGCCTAGGGGGACCTGGCTGGCAACCCAGGCATGTGCCCTGACTGGGAATTGAACCAGTGACCCTTAGGTTTGCAGGCCCAGCACTCAGTCCACAGAGCCACACCAGCCAGGGCCAGAGTTTTCATGTTTTTGTTTTTCAAAACTCCTATTTTTCAGGAACCCTAGCCTCATCTGAATTACCATATTTTTCAGACCCTAAGATGCACCTAGGTTTTAGAGGAGGAAAATAGAAAAAAAAATTGAAGCCAAAAATGTAGTAAAATATTTAGTGACATAAACAATACAATATTTCACCAACGTAAATGTAAACAGAACTCAACAGCAGCATTAATCACCATTATTCCTCCAAAATTTCGGGGGGGGGGACGGGAAAGTGTGTCTTATAGTCCGAAAAATACGGCATTTTAGAATTTCTCTGGTTAGGAACATTGGGATTCCTCTTTATTAGAAACATGCCAGTTTGTCTGAGAGAGAAATGGTGAAGGGATCTGTCTGCACTCACCATGCCCAGTGCAACAAGCTCCCTGCCCGCCGCCCCCTGCCAGGGTGCACAGCCAGGCTGTGGCTACTTCCCGATGCAATCACCCGACCACCTACTTCTTGGCCTTTGTTTCCCATGGTTTCTCCTTGTTCTGTTTCCAATCCTTCCTGCCAAGTCCCTTTTCCCTGCGCATTGGGGACCGTGTCAATGTGTTTGTTCCTTGGATCTCAACGCAGCCTTCCCGAGCATGCATGCCCCAGCTGTAGGCTCATTTCTGCCCCCGGCAGCTCTCTTTCCACCCCTCCATTTGACACAGGCACAGGTTCCCCAGCATCCTGTCTTTCCTCTCTTCCTGATCCCCAGCTGATGGTCTCCCAGAGGTGGGAGGCTGCCCCCCTTTGTTCTATCTGCACATACCACCACAGAGACGGAGCCACCACCCAGCTCTGGGTTCATCTCCCCCCGCCCCACATAGGAAGTTCGTGCAGCTGGTTCACAGCCACCCTTCTGGCTCCAGCAGAGGCCGAGAGCTGGGGTGGGGTGGGGGGGGACCTAGGTTTTCAGATCCCCCCCACAGCTCCTCCTGCTCTTCCCCAGTGGTCCCCCACGTGTCCCAGCATGAGGACCCCTTGTTGACATTAACATTTTTGAAAAGAGACTTTTGGTTAGACATGCTAGCTCGAGAACAAAAATTCCTCTAAAACTATTGTAAAGCATACAAAGACGTAAATCGATACCGCCTCGAGGTGAGAAAGAAGACATCAGTGAATGACAGGGTTTCTCCAAACTCTGGAAAATGGAAAGTGGATTGAAGAATCAGAGGCAGAAAAAAAAAAATCAGAGGCAAGGGCTTTGCGTCTCCACACATTTCTGAATATTTTAAATAAAACACAATATATATCATGTGAGAATTTTGAATTTTTTTCTTATTGGTGACTCTATCTTAATTAGTAGCTTATAATGAGCAGATATGTTTCTATGTGCATGTAACTAACAAGTAGGAAGTAAGGATGTACACCAAACTCCACCTGTTCTGTTTAAGAACTAAGGTGTTCACTGTCAGAAGAATAGATAAAAGCAGACTACTTGAGGCCCTTACCTGGGTAGGTAAGTTTGGTAGAGCATCATCCTGATGCAGGTTCGATTCCCAGTCAGGGCACATGTAAGAATCAGCCAATGACTGCATGAATAGCAGAACAACAAATCAGTGTTTCTCTCTCTGCCTTCCTTTCTCTCTCTAAAATCAATACAATTTTTTTTTTTTAAAAAAGCAGATCACCTGAAGAAACAACCCCATGAGCTAAACTTAAAGAAACAGAATTTTTAGAAAAAATCAACTATTTCAGTAAATACTTTCTCTTTGTACATCACAACTGTCATTAATGATGAAGATCAATAGCATGAAGCACAGGCCAGGTCTGGGCATAGCAGGGACTGTTAGACTGTGAGAATGGTACCACTCTTTCCGCAAAGTTTGGAAATACTTTGCTACTGTTCTTTGAGTCAGTCAGGATGTGTTATGGTAACAAAAAAAGCAACAGAAATTATTTGTCTTTCATGCCCAAATCTAGCATGGGACTGTGGACTGGGGACGGAAGTACAGGCTCTGCTCATTAGCATGGTCAAGGATCCAGGCTGTTGGAAGCTCAATCTCCACATACACTCCCAGGCCCAGGTCAAGGCCAGCACACTGGGCTGGAGGGCTCTTTCTGGAAATGAGGAGGAACACCCACCTCGGGCGTCTTCCAGAACATGTCCACCAGCCAGACCTTTGCGGAGTGAAAGCACTGGTGTGTGGTGTTTGCAAATATCTGAGTGGATGCTCTCACTGTGGCTGGTGTCCGGATACCAGCCTGCGGGGCGTGGAGAAGCGAGGTGCACCCTGTAGCATCTGCAGCTCAGACAGACAGCAGAGGGGGCACCCTCAAGAGTACACGGGGTGGGGAATAGGGTGAGCTCTCCGGAGGCGATGTGTTTTGAGCATGTATTTTCCTTGTTCTGTGTTTCACTTATTTCTTCGCTGATACAACCCAGTCATTCCGAAAGGCTGCTTTCCAGGACCGGCTCCCACTTCTGCACTGGCCAGAGCCAGTCCGAGCTGCGCCAGGACCCCACGGGCCCTCCTTCCTCACATCAGACCACACAATCCTGGTCGCCATGCAGAGGACTGCTTCAGTTTCCATGGGAGTCTTGACAGCCGATTTTAAATCATATTTAGTTTTCAAAATCCTAGTGAGGAACTGAAGACAGGTTAATTAGACTTAGGCAGAAGAGTAGATAATTTAGGAATCCTTTGTGAATGGCTCTATTACCGAACACTGATCTGTAAGCTACCTGAGTACCAGGAGCTAATGTATTCCTCTCTGAACGTGGTGTACACAGGTTCTTAATAAATATCTGAATGAATGAACAAAAGCCCACAGTAGATACTATTTCCTGATATGAAAGCTATTGGTTTTCTATGCATGAAGAGTCTGAAACATCATTAAGCTGATGTACTATGCAGATGCTTAACATCAGATGATCTAACTGCTTATGAAAGAGCCATTTCTTTGGCCCTTTGATGACGAAAAGACACCCTCTTATTGTTATCAATCTCGGATATTAATTAGCCTGGGTGGGCATGTCCCATCCCCCTGCGATCGTAAACTACGCTGCTCCTCCACCCGACTTAAGCACAGACGAAAGGCACACGTGTGTTTGCCCAGGTAACATGGGGTCCAGGACGGCCGTGGTCTGCTTCTCACAGCTGCTGCATTCATTTCCTCGGTGTATTGTCTAAACTTGTCAAAGCTCGGGGACAGAAGGATCATTTGACTAAAACGTGGGTTTCTCTTCAATCAGTGTTACCATTTCGAGGCTTTTAAATTCGACCCCAATTCACTGAAATGATATTTGAGTGAAATGGTATGTTTTTCTTTAATCATCCATTTCTCTTCTCGATGCAACAATTTCTGCCTGTGGAGACAACGGGGCCCGAATGGTAGCAGTGAGTTAATTGAAAGTACTTTCTCTTTGGATTCTCTGAGACATCCTCCTCCCTAAAAAAAAAAAAAAATTACACAGAAAGAAAACCACCGCCCTCTGCAAAAACTCCCCTTGATGATATTTTAAGCTAGTCATTTATGAGACACGATCGTCTTTCAAAGCAATTTTTCCTCCTCTCCTTGCTCCCCTCCCCCCTCTTTTTTTAAACCCTTGTTTCTATCATTCTGCACAGATTCTGCCAGGATTACAGTGCTGTGACGTTTTCTTGCCTTCCAAGAGTGTGGCAGACCCAAGTCCCGGACCTCATTCTCCCTGAACTTCCAGCAAGCACCCAGCACCCACGTGGTTCTTAAAGTCATTGGAGCATATTTTTTCCACTGGTAAAGCTGCATGGGCTCCTTCAACATCGGTGATCTTTCAGAAACAAAGCAAAATATTTAACAATGAAAATAAGGAGCCTGTTCCACATATCCCTCAGGGTCAATAAGAGACGCAGAAGCACCAGGGGATACATCTGTATGATCACAACGTTTACAGGGAAAGGATTGTTCATCAGGATTGAGCCTCACACAGCTGTGGGCTGTGTGAGGCCTCTCCGTGTCCCATGTCGGGGTTTGAAGTCCACAGGGTGGGCGGTCAAGAAGGGAAGCTGGAGCTGGCATGGGAAACCAAGTGTTAGCTGGGGCCCACAGGCACAAGCTGGAAACCTCCAAGCCAGGGTGGAACCCCCATTGTCCTCTACTACCTGGGATTTTGAGGGTGACATGCAGAAGCCAGGGCCCTTCATCAAAATGCCCATGGACTTGGCCCAGGGGTGCTGGAAGCTGGGGGAGATGTGAAAGCAGGCTGAGCAGATGCCGGCCCAGCCCTGCCTCATGCCCTGGGCAAGTCAGGAGATCAGTGACCACATGTGTGAGCTCTGACCAGGGCTGCCTCCCCTGCCCCCCAAATCTCAGAGGGACCGCTCGGGGGCCCCTCCAGCCAGACACACACACACATAGGAATTCTGGGAACTGGTTTGGCCTAGCCAAACTGACACACTGCAAACCTGGTGTTGCTTTGTTGGGATCATGAAAATATGGTACTTTCAGTGTCTGTCCTGTGTGTTAACATTGACACAGGGGTTGAAAATCTCGGATAAGAAAGCAAGTGCTACAGAGTAGGGAGAAGCTCGGGAAATGGAGTTTCCCTTGACAATCTGTGGGGATACACTAGAACTTCAGACGGACCCCACAAGAGGAGCACGACTGAAGCAGACAAGGCAGAAGAAAGACACTCCAGGTAAAGGACGTGGACTGTCTGCGGGAAGCGTGACCTACGCTGGGAAAGCAGAGTGAATGGAGGTGGCAGTGCATGCACCGCACTCGCCGTTCTCGGCTCGTCCCTCCTTCACGAGCCAGTCCGAGCGTCCGAGCGATGACATTCTTGGTGACAATTGTATACCAGCGGGAAGCCGAGTCAACACTGTGCCGCAGTTCTCTGAGTGCCCCTTTAATGCTGCTCCCTGTCCGGGCATGACCTCAGTCTAGCTGCACGTGAAGAGTGGGAACACTTGCCTAAGCAGATGAAGAGTTTGGATTTTTTCCTTCAAGTAACAGAGAACCATTGAACAATGTAGAGCATCAGAGTAAGAGGGTAACGATTTTATGTTAGAAAGATTAATCTGAAAGTGGTATTCTGGGCGTTTAAGGATCAGGATTAGGGTGCGGGAGATTTTTGCGACTGCCCAGGGTGGACCTCGACTAGGGTGATGGCTGTCGTCATCGCAGGGAGAGCAGACAAAATTCGGGACGCTCATCTCCAAGATGTGGCATGAGTTGGACATTAGAAATTAGAAGAAAGCAAAATTCAAATTCAAGTGTGTGTACATGTGTGTGTGTATATATACACACACACATGTGTATATATAGTTATGTCACTGTGTCTATACACACACATACATTATATATGTATTAGCATGATGAGGGCTCAGAAGTAGCGAGATCTATTTGGGATGGCTATTCTATATGAATAGTCAAGAAGGTTGTGAATTTGTTTTTGACATGTTTTGAATGAGGTAAATCTGTGACACCCAAATGCAAACATGCCCAGACAGTAGGAAAAGTGGGCGATGTTAAAAGACTAGCAAGGCAGCCCTGGCTTGTGTGGCTCAGTGGACTGAAACTGGCCTGTGAACCAAAGGGTCGCCAGTTCCATTCCCAGTCAGGGCACATGCCTGGGTTGTAGGCCAGGTCCCCAGTAGGGGGTGCACGAAAGGCAACCACACATTGGTGTTTCTCTTCCTTTCTCCCTCCCCTCCCCTCCCTTCTCTATAAAGATAAATTAATAAAATCATTTTAAAAGACTAGCAAAGCTGAACATAGGGTTGAGATGCAGTGCTAAAGCAGGATCTGGAAAGACATGACTGGTAGACACCAGAAGTGCCTCTGCACACAAGAACATCGAAGGAGCAGGGGCTTCCGAGTGAAAAACAACACGTGCTGTAGCATTTGGGGGCTCCATAAAGGCCGACTTATTCTTCAGCACCTTCCTGGGGGAGAGAAACTCGTATTATATATTATTCTGAGGTAAAACCACATACAGACATTTTACAAGTCCATAGGTCTCTTCTATCTGCCACAGAAGCGGGCAGGCTGCGGTGCACCATCTCAGAAACTGGAGGGCATTTGGCTAAAAAGTACTTGGGCGAATGGCAATTTCTGTCGCAGCAGAAATGTATGTACAGTTGTACAGCATTATGGGAGGCTCCAAGGACTTCTCCGGAGAGTGACTTCATCAGAGAGCCGTCGTGACGATTCAGAAGAGGCAGAGGGGCTTCCGAGCCACGTCTCTGCTCAAGAGCGACTGAGCAGGTGTTCTCCAGGTGAGAACTCATTCAAAGGGTGAAGCATGGTTTGAACTCTGTGGTTTATCCTGGGACAAGCCATGTTGCCATTTACATTGTACAAAAGCAATGGTGGGAAAAAATCCAAATTCCTAAGCAGGAATGGGGACGGTGGCCCCACACCGTATGGTCACTGCATCCTCCATGTATGCTCGGGAGGGGACAGAGGGGGAGCGGTGTGTTTAGTGGTGTCCCAGTGAGGTGGTAAAAATGGTCACTTCTGCCGCTTATCCACCTTTGAATACACATCTTTCAACAACTCTGTGTATGAACTGGGAAGGAAAGCATTTCCGGTCCATACCTATGCCTGGTAATTATCCCAGGAAAAGGCATTTGAGCAATTATGTGAATTGCAATCTGAACTGGCTGATCTTTTCACAGAACACCATTTTACTTTAAAAAAAAAAAAGATCTGTGGACAAACTATGCTTTTTTTTCAGGCTCGGAATGTGGCATTTTATCAAAAATGAACTAAGTGAGCCTGTCACTTCAAGCAAAATACTGATTGTTATAAACAACCAAATTGGAGGTTTCAAGTGGATTTTGGAGAAGTTATATCCACACTGTGAGCCTGACAGCTTCCTCATACACACAGCCTTCTGATGCCTACGGTAGCGAGAGTCACAAATGTGATATCTTGATACCGTATAATGAAATGTGGCAACATTTGGAAGATGTATCTACATAACTCAGTGAACTAATATTTTCCAAATGAATGCATAATGTTTAAAATCACTCATGGGTAAAAGATCCACTCACAATACTAGAAAGATCAATGAATTTTAATGTAACAGAGTAAAAAAGTTCATTGATATGTGTTCAGATTCCAGAGTGCAGCTAACCTTTAAGAAACATTTTTGAGTAGTAAAAGGTTTTTCAATAAGGACCTTTTTCCATTAAAAAAAGTTAAACTTCTGGAAGGAAAGTTTTCATATTGTATCAAAAAAGACAATCTGAAAATACTCTTCCCTTTTCGAACAACCTATCTCTCCGAGGCTGGATTTTCTGTCTGTGCCTCAGTGAAAACATACTGCAATAGACCAAATGCAGAAACCGATACGGGAACCCAGCTATAAATTAACCTAGACCTCACAGAAACCCGCAAAACGGGAAGACGATGTTGCTCTTGTCCTTTCTTGTAGAAAATACAGTTACTTTCCACTAAAAATGCTATAATGGATGATGTGCTGCTTCTTGTTTTAAAATGAGTAATACATAAATATATTTTCAATTTCTCAGTTTTAATGTCTACTAGGGTGCATCTCAAGAGAATGCCCACATGAGCGAAAAGGTTTGAGAATTCGACATAATTTTAAGAGGAGGACCCCTGAGCCACACAGTTTAAGAACGGCTGTGTCAAACATCTCCTGTAAGAGAGGGTCACGACGGGACTCTTTTCATTAAGAACGGTGTGGGGGAGAGAGAGAACCATTAGGGTAACTCAGTAAGAGGCCTGTGCAGCATGCAGGGTACAGACGATGGTAGATGAGGCTGGTGTCGGTGGGGGGATCTGAGAGCAATAAACAGGTCGGAGCACAATTAACTCATACGCTGAAGGCCTGGGGAAGAATGGGGTGGAGATGGGTAAGGGGAGCACAGGTGTGAAAGGAATAAAGTGGAGGAATGTACACAAGTTTTGGATTTGGTAAGAGACCACATCATCGCCCTATCTCTGAAACATTGGGAGACAATGACGATGGGGAATGAGAGATTACGATTTTTTGTTACGTTGCATTTGAATTTCCCCTTATAGTCAGCAGTTTCCCCCCACAATTTATTTCAGACTACAATTCACCTGGAAACGATCTTGCGTTAACAGACAGAGCAGAGCAACTCCAGATTCTGAAGATCTTTTTATAAGAGATAACACATTTGAGCATCGAGGTTGGGAAGCGGCAACGTTTTCTGAATGGACGTGCTAACTGCCACGCCGCCTCTCCTTATTGGTGGGGTGATTGCATTTTTCAGTGACTGGTCCCCATAGCTGCCGAGAGCACGCCCCTTCCAAGTTGCCCGGAGTTTCCCTGGTGTGGTGCCCCAGAGATATGATGCAGGGTAGGGGGATGTCATCTCCATGACACATTCGGTTCATCTGAGGAACTGAAATGCGGTGCACCAATGCATACCACGGGTGATGTTTCTTGGCTATTTTTCACATTGTATGAACTATTTTAAAACACGAGTATATTATTGATCTATAGCTATGGTCAACAACATTGCCTGGCATGACAAGGGCAGTGTCACAAAACACTGCTGAGTTTTTAATCTGTAGGACACATTTTCTTACACCAAGTTCAAAATTTACATCAGACCACGTTGGAGAACGGGCCCACGGCTTGGTTCGCTCCGGATTTCCTGAGACTGAGAAGCTGATCCCGAACGAAGCACCCTCCACCTCCAGGAGAGACCAAACAAGAGGCTCAGCCTGCTCAGTGCGCCCCAGGCGTGCGTGCTGGGCCGCCAGATGTGTGAGGAATGGAAAAACAACAGGCGCGTGCCTCCCCGTGGCTTCTGGGGGCGCTCTCCATCACCCCAGCCCCCCTGCGTGCCGGCGCTTGTGCGCGCGCACCGGAGCTACAAGCGGGAGCCTTTTTCATTAAGGGCCCGGCGTTTTTCATGCTAACACAGCGCCCATCTGTCTTCTTTCCGGCGGGACTGTCTGCGTTTCGGTCAGCATCTGACTCAAGATCAATGAGAGAAAGCTTTTTGAAGGTGCTTTCAGCTCTGGCGGCAGGGGGATGATCAGAAAGCTGCCACGGGCTTCAGACCCACTTGACAAATTAGGAACTATTTCGGTGCTCTATAAACTGCTGTCACATCAGTTACAAACACTAATTAGAGAAACAATGCTTTGATAGGGAAAGTGTCCAGTGCATTAAATACCACTTTTGCTGGCTGCAATTAGCTTACGCATTGACTTACACTTGGTGGGAAGTCAGAGATTAAAATGCATCAGCCATTATTAAAAAATTCATAAGGTAAATATGAGCTAGCTGTCAAATAGCTTTTTTCCCACTGCTGCCCTTTGACCTCTCTGGTTCTTATATTTCAACACTCTGGCACACAGTGTTTTTCAACCAGTTTTCATCTGTCTGGACGGAATGTCAGGCCCCAGGTTCGCCAACCATCCAGCATCAATCAGATTCCGCACTCCGCGGAGGTGTGGCGGGAATCCCGCCACTGGGCTTCTAGGGAGCAATTAGCCGTTGGGCCTTCTCGGCACCGGCAGCCCCGCACCCTCAGAACTGGGTGCGTTCACCGGGTGGTGCCAGCGATGCGGTGTTACTGAGGAACAAACATTAAAAAACTTGATGGTTGAAAAACTACTTTAAAGTTCTATTTTTAATGGCATTTCCATTTTGGTTGAAGGCGAAGTCTGCATCTGAAAAAACATCTAGCAATAACTGACAGAAGTGGTATCTTTTTAGCACAAGAAAGGAGTGGGGGGAGATGTGGAGATTTTAGTGTTTGATTATCTCTAGAGTTCCAAGAAAGCTTTTTTTTTTTTTTTACTTTCACTTTGGGAGTGTGTGTGTGTGTTTATGATGGGAAGATATATTTAAAATCCTTTCAAAAATGAAAAAAAATAAATGAGATAAAAACCTCCACTTATTTGCTATGCATTTTTGAGATGGCATAGAAAGCATTACTGTAAAGTGCAGATCGAATTCCAGAATGTATCGATGACTCTCTCTTGCCTCCCTCACAAGCGGCCCAGCCCCTGATGCACCAGGCTGCATGGGAGCTATTCCAGCAACGTGTGCGGATGAACAGAGGGCTATGAAATAACTATTTGATCATAATCTGAGTGTCAAGTCAAGGTAACACACACACAATTCACCAAAAGCAAAAAATAAGACAGCCCAAATAAAAGACACTTTAAAAACACGAACCCTACGGACACAGGCTAAATAGACTTCAACGATCCCTTTAAAACGATTTTGTGTGGCACCCACCCCTTCCCAAGACGAAACTAAGTCAGCTGTTTTAAACGTCTAAACATCCGGTGTGCCTTTATTTTATGGAAACAGGCTCTGGGAGCCAAGCCCCTCTGTTCTCTTCCCACTTCTGTCTCTTTCTGGGAGGGGGCCCGGGGCGGAGGGGATCCCAGAGCTGCACGGCCTGCCCACAAAGACGGGCTCAGCGACAACACTCTGAATCCAGTCTGGAAAATGGCTGCGATGATTCTCACGTTTCTCCACTGTGAAGAGAGAAGAAAGGATTCAAGAGACAGCGCTCCGAATGCAAACTCCCATTTTCCTCCAAACCTCAGTGGAACTCTCCCGGCCAAGAGGATCCCAGAGGGAAGGGCCGTGAAGGAGGTAGGAGCCCAGCCCAGCCGAGGGGCCCCAGGGGAATCTGGAAGAGCTCTGGCAGAAGTTCCAGGCAGGAGAGAATCACAGACCAGCGCCCCGAAAACACACTGACATGCTCCAGTGACAGGCACCACATGGGGAACACATCACTCTTTATTTAAGAGATGAACATGCCATACCCACAACTAATAATGAAGCGGCCACGGTAACTGTAAGGCTGTAATGATTACGACCGTTTATCCTGACACCGGCCTTAGTCTGCCAGTGACAGCTGGAAATACTATGATTGCCCGCCCCGTCCTGCACAACGCAGGCCAGGTTCAAGGCCTCTGGCGTTGCTCTGATTGCCGCTAAAATAGACTGAGCAAGATGGATCGATCCATCTGCCATGGCCCAACCCTCTTTCGGCACCTACAGGAATATGCCGGGCTCCGGCTTCAGCTCATGTGGTTTTCAACTGTCTTGCCTCAGCGAGACATTCAGGAGGCAAATTGTGTCCCCCGTGTCTGAGATCAAACTGCCTGTACCTCTGTGAATAATGACACCTGCAAGGAGGGAAGAATTCCAATCTTCGTTCTGACAGTGTTGCCATCTAATATTTTCTTAGGAAAATGTTATTTCCTGTTAAAACAAGCTGTTGTTTCAGAAGACACTTGTAAAATGTTATTTATTCCTCATGCTAAGGTTGAAAATATAAAACGTTTCAGAGAGCAGAACGCTCTCTTCCCATTAGTTGGACTCACATTATGAATCCTGTAACATCAACCTAAGATAATTTCTTTATTTTCTGGCTACCAATTGGAGCTATGGGGAAGTATGCACAGCAGACAGATACAAAGTAATGGTATTGGTTCTGATTTGTGTCAGTGTGTTGATCAACAGTGTGGACGTGGGCCACGGACCACATTTGAACGCATCCATTCCATACCGCTATTCCATTGTTCCCATTCCATTCTGCCCACCCCCCAGTCTGACCAGGGACCTGCCAAAAACCAGACACCTTGTCCTACAGATTTCTGTGTTTACAGCCTCAGCCATCCCAGCCAATAGAAATGTGCTGAGTTTCACACGGGCTATTTCAGTTCTTTGGTTAGGTCCCTCGGGTTCACAGTGTCCTACCTGCGGACAAGTTATTTATTTTTTATGTTTCTTTGTTTATTCCGGCCTCTGCTGGCCATTGCTAACAGGTGTGGGTGCGATAAGGTGAGTGGCCTTCATTTTTATGTGAAACGCTTCACCATTAAACTGATGCATCCCCGTATGTTCTCAGGGAGATGCACTGAATTAGAATCATATATTTTTTATATCGACAAGATTCTCAGCTGTAATCTAACCTGAGCGTGTTATGTTTTCAAGGCTTGGGTGGGTGAGATGTCTTCCCTTGGGGTCCGCGCGCACTCTGAGTCTGAGGGGGAGGAAGGGCTGTGGCAGAGAGCTGCGGGTCAGGCTTGGGATTAGCCTCCGACAACCTGAGTGACTTCAAGCTTGTCACTTAATTATGACTCTCCCTTCATTAGTTTTCTAAAAGGAGACCTACAATATGTACGTATTTGAATCTACCTATACAGAATGTATACAAATAGAATGCAACATAGTCTACTTGAACATGGAGTAGTTTAAGGGTTAATATGTGTGCCTGCGTACATACACGTGTGCACAGTAGATATAAAAATGTGTTTATGCCCTGGCCGGTGTAGCTCAGTGGACTGAGTGTTGGCCTGCGAACCAAAGGGTTGCTGGTTTGATTCCCAGTCAGGGCACATGCCTGGATTGCGGGCCAGTTCCCCAGTTTGGGGCATGCAAAAAGTAGCCTCATAATGATGTTTCTCTATCCCACTCTTTCTACTTCCTGTCCACTCTCTCTAAAAATAAATAAATAAAATCTCTTTTAAAATGTGCTTAAAATGACATTAGATTCCTTCTGCTTCGTTCTTCCCACCGTCTCAGTCACTTCGGTTTCAGTCAGTGCCTCCTCACTGCTCATAAAGGACTGTGTCTTGATTAGGGTTTCCATCCATCACTAACCAGGACTTTGAAAATATAAAATTGATAAGGCTCATCAAGGGTTATCACACTCACCTTTGATGAAAATATCTCTATGACCTCAGATTAATAAGACATTTCCATCAAATCGGACTGATTACTTTCCACTGTTGTTTTTTTTTTTCAAGGAATGCTTCATTGATTTGCATGAGGTTCGCCAATGAGTAACAGAAATTTCCAAATATCATTGACCTTCTTAACCTCTTAGGAGGAGAGAATAGCGTTTCTCCCTAGTCAGAAGTCAGAAGGAGGCCCTGGGGAGCTGCCGGAGCCTCTGAGAGTCATGTCACCCGGTGGCCCAGGCACCAGGGACTCAGAACGGGCCCTAGCGGCACAGCCTTGTTCCAGGAAGGGGGCCCGGAGGGGCAGGCAAACAGGCCAGAGTCCCCTTTCATTGCTTCGTCAAGCATTTTGTAAACACCTACTACGTATTAGACCTCACTCCAGGTTCTGATGCTACAACAGGAAAGAATACATAACAGTATCTGCCCTCGTGAAGCTTCCTGCACAGATGGGAAGTCCCCCAAGGCTTCCATCCCATGAGTCTCCAGCTAAAATCCCATAGAAAACACCAGAAAAAAACCAGGAGGAAACCCAGAAGTGCCTGTTACAAAACCCGTCAAAAAAAATACAGAGGGGCTTTTTCACCTTGAAATTATTTTAAGAATCTGCTTTTGAACACTCAAGAACCACTTAAATAAGTAAATGCTGGTAGGTTTCTCTAAAAATCCAGACTATTTTAATAATGCATTTATACTTTTGAAATAAGTGGTCAAGATCAGGACAAATACAATTTATTCTAAATTAGAAAAAACTGTTGATAGGAAAAACATCACTACACTCAGTTGGAAATTGAAAGTGGGAAGTATTTAGGTAAATTTTGGGAGATTGAAGACAGATGGGCAGCCTCCTAACAAAAGAGAACACACTGAAGTAAATTATAAATAAATAAAAAATAATTCAAAACTGTTAAAATATGGATGTTTATGTAAATATAGTGTGACAAAGCCCCCCATGCATTCGATGAAATTGTAGCGCTTTCTGAAATAAAATATGCGTCTAATGTCCATTTCCTGATCATGCTTCTGACGCTGGATTCACTTCCTCTCCCTCCCTCCCTTCTCCTCCTTGCTTTTCTCTCTCTCTGAACTTTCAGTACAAACTTAAGGCATCTGTTATAGATTCCTCTCTGCAATAAATTTCCACTTCGAGAAGTGCGAGTGGCTTGGACACTGTCTTGGGCAATTTACCTCACCTCCCTCTGTACGGCTCTCACCAGAATGAAACACATCAGGTAAGGAGACTTAGAAAAGTAAAAGAAAATGGAGACGCTCATTTCTCTCTTCTGAATCATAATATACATTTTAAAAGCCAGCACCTCTGCAATTGCAAGGTGGTGGCAAAGTGCCAGGCCAGGCTGCTAGGGACCCGTTTCGGTTCCAGGCTCTGCACACTCGCCCACACACCCCAGGGTCAGCATGGGCCCTCCTTGATCTGCAGTTTCTGCGTCTTCAAAACATAATGAAGGAGCTGCGTATGATGGCCAGTCTTAAGGTTTCTAAAGCCACAATTCTATTATTCTAATTCAATATCTGCCTTGGAAATGTATTCTCTAATAAGGAACAGCGTGTGTGTGCGTGTGTGTGTGTGTGTGTGAGAGAGAGAGAGAGAGAGAGAGAGAGAGAGAGAGAGAGAGAGAGAGAGAGAGAGGAGATACTGCAGGCAAGCTACCAGATGACACTCAGTGGAGGATGGCCAGACACTATCCACTGTCTGCCACTGCCCAGTCCTTGAGGCCTCTCTTAGCCCCGAGTCCACCCAGTGAGCGGAGGAAAGTCGGGCCAGCCTTATGGTACAGAAACGCAACACGGACGCGTGTATGAATCAGGAACCTGACTTGATAGCAGGAGGTAGATGATAAATCTACCATATAAAATTTTCATGTACCATTCTTTATGTTCTGGAAAACAGTAGTCATTTAATGCCTTATTTGGAATGATTACTGCTATTGATTTAAGCCATAAGGAACAAGAGCTTTATAAACTAAGTGTGGTATATAAAGGAAACACGTTAAAAATTTTTTTTAAGGAAAGCTCAGTGGAATTGATCTGTTGGGTTGTTTTTTTTTGGTTTCTTGCTTTTTTATATTATTATTACAACAAAGAAAGTATGTCTGAGAATATTTATTATCATTTTGCAATTTAATGTGTATGGGAGCACTCCTCAGTGCTCAGCTGAGTGTATAACACATAATATTAATAAAATGTGCTAAAACAATGATTTCCAAAAAACATTCATTTCTTCCCTCTAAATATGTGATGCATTATTTTTTGTACCAATAATCAAAGGAGTTAATGAGAATGTTCATCAATAATATACCAAATATTTCTCAACTTGATGGACTTAAATGTTTTATCATTGAGAAGACACACCTATACACAATATCTGGTTTTTTAAAGAAGAAACATTTCTATTTAGGTTGGGATTTGAGGAGTGGGCAGAACAGGTTGATTAGTCATACCTTTTTATTATATACTTATTATATGGTAATTACTGATTCTAGAGAGAGGGGAAGGGAGGAAGAGAGGGAGAGAAACATTGAGCAATCGCATCTTGTACATGACCCACCTGGGGCATGGGACCCACAACCCAGGCACGTGTCCTGACTGGGAATCAAACCTGCAACCTTTTGGTTTACAACACTCCAACAGAATGAGCCACACCAGCCATGGCAGTTGATCATATCTTAAAAATCAAAACCAGAAACTGTGAGTGGTGATCAGAAATTTTAATTTATTTATTCCTGCATGATCAAAAATATCTCCATAAACTAGGAACAAAATACTAATTTTTCAGTATAGTAACGAGATACGTTTCCGGCCCAGGGTTGCCACCAACGTAAAAAGAAGCAACACGGGAAGGATGACCACCACCTCTACACACACCGCTGCTCGAACAGCTCTCCACACCGCATTGACAGAGAGAACTACAGAACAAGTGTAACAGCAGGAAAGAGTGAAATAAAACCATTCTATTTCCATACAATGCACCTTAACTAGGAAAACCAGGAGTGTGAACTGAGAAATGACCGGAAACTAGAGAATACAGCGCAATGGCCAGATATAAAAATAAAAGATAGCTTTTTCTCAGCTTAACCTGCAACCAACCATAAGAAATAATAATAAAAAAAAGTAACAGAACAACAAAGTCTCAAATAGTGCAGGAAAATTTTAAGATTCAAGAAAATGTTTAGAACTAGTGAGAAAAATATTATGAGTAATAAGCAAAACTAGAATAAATGCTGAAATATACTACTTAATGGAAATACCAGTTACTCAGGGGAAAATGTCAGTTCTTCCCCAAAATCAATTAATAACTTCAAAACACTCTATACTGGTCTAGAAGTTCTGCATTCTACTTTTATATTTGTATTCATTAACCTAAATTTATAAAATACATACACATATATACACAAGTTACACATACATATTTAACAGCGTTAAAGGTCAGATTAATCCTCTACCTCCCTCCCTGTAATAAAAACCTTCCTCACGGCCATTTTTCAGGTCATTACTGTCTATAATTGAGATCCTTCTTGTTTTTGAGCCACCCCAGTTGGTTCGTATTATCATTATGGTTTATATCATCAACACCCGTTTAGATTCACCTACATGACTATCAGCTCTTAGTTCACCACTGCCTCCCATCTCCTCCCCGTCCTCTGGGTGCACGCTGTTCCCTAACAAAGAACGCACTGTACAATTCTCCCAGTACGCCTGTGCGTTCTCCCTGTCCCTACAATGTCACTCTGAACTGGTTCTTTGAGGACGGGCTATTCCTTAGGCCTCTCTGTCCACAGAGTTCTTTCCTCCCCCACGAGCACTCTGAACTTGTGCCTCCGCTGCTTTCCGGATTCTGTGTTGAGGGTGAAAGTCCGTTTCAAGCCCAATGGCTGGGCCTCTGTAATGAATTTACAGTTTCCCATTGTTAGCAAAATGTCTCTTCTTCTTTGGTGTTATTCACCTTATTATAAAACATAGTATGGATGACAATCTTATTGTTCTTCCCAGAAATGATGAATTTTAGGCTTGGAGATATAAAACTTTTGTCGATTCTGGAAAATTCTGAGTTACTCTTTTCCTTTGGAAATCTCCACACATTGAAACCCCTGCTTCACACTCGCTCTGGCTTGGCCTTGCTCTGCTGCACCATCAAACCTCCCCAGACCCCCCTTCACCCCTACCCCAAATTTCTTTCTCTTTCCGTTCACTTTGGGAATGTTGAGTCTGTTTTTAAATCATCTATACAGTTTTAAATCCCAATGACCATGTTTTGCCATTTTTGGAATTTGTACTTGAATCCTCGCTGCGTTTATGTGTTTGTTTTTAGTCAGTCTCCTGTGCTTTTGTTTTCTGTAACATTTCTTCACGTTATTAATTTTACATACACACACCCATAGTCTTTGTAACAGTATGCTATGTTCTCCAGCTCCGCAGGCATCAGCTAATGCTGCTGTCTGTCCGAATCTCACTCACGGGGGAGCATTTTGTCTGGTGTTTTGTGTTTGTTTGATATTAGCTCACCTTATGCAAAACATATTGTTGTTATGAGAATTCCATGCATCTTGTTTTTTTGAAGTACCTCTCCAGGGAGTTTTGCCTTTGCTTCCGACAGACAGCAGAGATGCATCAGTGACCACAGACCAATTTCCATGTGCATTTCTTAGCAAGAGGTTTATCGAAATACATGAATGGCATAACTTCAGACTCCAATTAATCAGAGACACGGGCCCTGGATTTTGCACACGCAGAGATGTCTTGCTCCAGCCGGAGTCAACAACAAAGGTAGCTCCATCAGAGCAGTTCACAAGCACCCCGTCCGTGGTGGTTGGGGGCCAGGCTGGGGCACAGTGCCGCACCCTGTACAGCACGTCCATCACGTCCTGTTTGCCGCATCACCAGCAGGCATGACCCCGCTCTGCCTCGCAGCTACCTCACTGCTTCTGGCGCCAGGGGTCTCAGTCACGTAATTAAGTAATTAATTAATGAGTTAACATAATCCTGAATATGAAGGTAAAATGCATCAATGAGCAGGGACCAATTTCCGTGTGTTTGCAAAGCTAACACGGTCCACCAGCTCGTGGAGCAGAAGTCTGAGACTCGGCCAATTAGTGAAGCGCACAGGTGAAGGGCACTAGTGGGAACTCACTAATGAACAGCAGCAATGACTTACAGAGATGGAAGGTTGTGTCTCATTGTTAAACAGATAGAGACAAAATAAGATGCTATTGCTCACTCACCAAAAATAGGAAAGATGCTCAGGCAGTGCACAGTTTCTGAAGAACATTTGTCCGTATATCTAGGATGCTTAAAATATGAATATCCTCATAACCGACTCTTCCACTATTTCTATTTCCAGTCCTTTTTTTCTTAGGGAAATAATCAGTTGCCTATAAAATTTTCATTGGAATATTATTTATGATAGCATTAAAGAAATCTTTAAATAACCGATTGGGAAGAACCAGCAAAATAAATAAATCATGGTACATCTAAATAATGGAGGAATAGCCATTATTAAAAAAATAAAATTATGGCAGAATAAATATTGACATGGGAAAATATTTATGGTAGAGTGTTAAGTCTAAAAAAGCAGGCACTTTGCTGTATGTCCCTAAATGTGTAAAACATTTATAGATATAATATTATGTGCAATAAGATGAAGTTCATACACAAAAACACTAACTGTGAATTTCCCAAGTGGATTTGTAAATTTAGAATCAGAACACAGAAATAAAAAAATGCGACGTTGAAGCTCCTATCAGTCTGTGCAATACACTGGGGTGATGCTACGCTGACGTGACTGGTCTCCGGTGAGGCCCTCTTTACAGGCCCCGCCCACCCAGACTGTGAGTCATCCAAAGCAGGCACAGCTTATTCATTTTTATGGCCCTAAAGCTCATAATAAATGCTCAGTGAAGGTCCATGTAACTTAGTCAATGGATAAAATCGATGAGTAAGACGTTTTAAAAATGATGACGTTCTAGTCAACTTCCTATAGGCTGGCGATAATGTAAAGAGCAGAACGAAATGAATCACTGCATTAAAATGCACTACTCTAGCAACATTCTGAAAAACAGATCAGGTATCTCAGGAACTGATCATTTTAAATAAATAGCATTTTGAAATGCGACAGTTACGTGGAAGCGTAGGGTTCGATTTGTACGGGCCATCATTAATGAAACTGAATAGAAATAAACAGTCGACTGAGTTTAAGGAAAATGTCCATGTACCAGCAGAGCGTCCTAAGCCAACCCTCTGCGATGCATTCCCACCCGACGGTTCAGCCGTGTGGCTCCTGTGCGTGGCTCTGCCGCTCTTGCTTTGGGGAAGAACTAGCGGGAGAAGACGACTCACTTGCAGCATTTTCACTGCACTCAACGCTCCACTTTCCTCCCCAGCCTGGCTGAGCTCCATCCTAAGTAAGTCTCCACGGGGGCTCTGAGTGATCGCTGCTCCAGTGCTGGCTCCACAGATAAACACAGTCATAAAAACAACAGAACAGAGCTAACGCGTGGTAGAGAAACACTGAGAAGCCAGTTTTGCACCACAATGCATGTGCAAGGGTTAGAGACATGCGGATGAATGGCTTCTGGGCTGCTGTTTTCCAGTGTTGTCCCTCTGCCCTGCCCCCACCCCCAGAAGTCAGACAAGTTATATCGATGCATGCTGGCACAATATTGCCCTCATACTGTAAACGCCAAATCAATGTGCAACAATGGAGCACTTGGGAAACTCTAAGGGGTCCTCTTTGGGATTTAACAGGTCTGAGGGACCTTGAAGAAAACACAGAATTTTCCTAGGATTTTTATGTCATGTTATCCCAAAGCCCTTTTTACTCTCCGACCTAGAGAACTAATCCACACTTCTGCCCCAAACGATACAATAATCTAAAGATAATTATACTATTAGAATCTGGTGTGAAATTCTGTTGTCTGAATGGTGTGTATTTTTAATCAATCCAAAATCTCTGATTTGGGGATTTAATACCAGTGATGTTAATTTCTTCAGATTAGTACTCCTCATAAAAGTCTTATTTCCATATGAGTTTTTCTTCCCTTCATAAAATCTTATCCTGAGACAGCTAAAATCCTTCTGAGCGCACAAACAGGCAAATGTGGGCTCATAACAGAGATAAAACACTCTTTATAGCAGCATTCATTAAGGTACTAGACAGAATACAAAAAACAGCAACCGGGAGCTTTCCCCTAAAAGCTTTTAATACAGCCCTTTCCAAGACCCATTAAATCGGCCCGGCACTAAAGCCTCCGGCCACCCCCACCTATTGATCCCATCACGACGGAGCCCCTCCTCTGTCCCACTGAAGTCTGAGCTCATTTATCTCCGATGAACAGTCCACTGAAAAGTTGCTCCTGCAAATGCAGCGAGCCAGAGCTCCGGCTGTAAGTGAGGCAGCTGTCACCTATGGTCTCCATGCTGCTGGGGAGTTCCTTCGAGCAGGGATATTTTGTAAGTCCCTTTCCGACTTCCCTCGGACTTGTGTAAAACAGGCCCTGCTGATCGGTAACGTTTTTGAACGAAGATTTTGTATGCACTAGGGTGCACTCCAATGCATGTTTTCAACATTGTTTGCATTGAGTCCTTGCACTAGCATGATGGGTCACTTCTCCCCATTTTGCAGATGACAGAAATGGGGTTCAGAGAGTTCATGTGACTCTCTCTGGAATCTCAAAGCCAACACATGGCAGAATCAGTGTTTGCAAAAGCCTCACAGTGAATCCTGGTGGTCACGTCACGAGGGTTTCTGTTTGGGGCCCAGACGCTGCGGTGGGCGTGGTGAGCCTGACCGGCAAGGACACGCAGCGGCTGTGTCAGGTTGCTCCCAGCTCCGTGAATGCTAGGAATGGACACCAGGAAAGTCTAAACGAATCGCAAATGGTGATACTGACTCCGAAGAACCAATAAGCATTTTATTCTTTTTGCAGCACTAAGAACCCTGTAACCACCCCCCGCCCATTAGATTTGGCACCTTTAGATTATATTTTAATAAAGTACACACATAAAGAGGTGTTAGCCGCCTCTTAAGGTGTCTTTCTCATCACCGGGATGACTCATGGTATTCTTCCCCCTGACACCAGCAAGGAAGTCCCTTTGAATTGATTATCCTTTAGCCATCGGATTAGTGAACACCGTGGGTCAAACAGTCTCCGTTCTTCCTCGGATCTGAGTGTTTCTTCCGGTTCAGTAATTTGTGCTTTCAAAGGGACCATGGTGTGACAATGCATCTGCATGGTCCCTCTACTATACAATATTTAGAGCAATTACGAATGTTTTGGAGGGAACAGGGGTGGGCTAAACTAATCATTGCATCCTACATCTGGCTAGAATCTTTTTCTTCTTTTTAGTTTTCAGTACTTATTTATTTTTCAATCACAGCTGAATTGCATTCAACATTATTTTGTATGAGTCTCAGGTGTACAGCCTAGTGGTGATGCAATCCCATACCTGACACAGGGACCCTCCTGAAAGTTCAAGTGCCCTGGAATCTTTACCCATGTGATTGTACCTCCTCTTCTTCCAGATGCCTTACTGAGGTGGGGGCTGCCAGACGCACTTTCCTGGAGAGGGACCGAGAGGACAGATGCCACGTCCCAGGTCACGTGACTCACCCAAGCCTCGGGCTTCCCAGTCTTTGATTATCATGCCGAGCTCCACCCATGTGCACATACACGCACACACACGCACCACAGATAGACATGTGACAGGTCAGTTGCTTCTTTTCTTTCTGAAGCAGGACGCACAGTGGCCTGCTCTCTACTTGTGGACGGAGGCCCTGACTGGGAGAACAGGGGCGTCATTCACAAGCTGCAGGGGGAGACTCCCCAGTGGCTCCCGATTCCCCCACCGATGCACGCACTCTCCAAGGATGGGCAGCACCCCAGCCCGGCGTGAGACACCGTGCCAGGTCCAGCACATGGCTAAGGACAAGGTAAATGAAGGTGGCCTCCACCGACATGGTGTCCACCGTCTGGTGCAGAAAGCCAATGAAGCAAGTGAACAGAAATAAAATTAGACCGCCAGAAATAGCTAGGAGGGCAACATGCCACCTACTTAGGGGAAACAGAGCCCAGCAGCTCCCTTGTGGACTCCCTTCCCCCAGCGTTGCACGCACCGCTGCGCATGCCACCAGAGAGGCTGGGGGCACAGGCGAGAAGCGTGTTTGCCGCCATTCAAATGTCTTCCAGGGCCCTCAAGGTCACCTGCAAACCCATGCGATGGGTCACGTTACTGTTTGGCCTCTGCCCACACGTTCTTGTGTCCACCTGGCAGGATAAGCCCATCACCCATGCTGTGTTTTTCATGACTGAAAATAAGTAACCTGAAGAGTAGGCTCAAAATTATAAAGTAAATACTACAAAATATATAAAAATCCATGTGTGAATTGTGGTATGCCTAAAGAAGGTGCCATTGTGTCTAACACTTATATACACATTATATGCTACATATTACAATATACACCTTACAGAGCATTATATATACCTTGCATGCTATTATCTAATGCATGGTATAATACAGTACACTTAGAAATAGACATTAGGCTTAGAAAGCAGACCGTACACGTGCTATTCCACACTCTCGTCCTTGATGTCTAAATTAACTTTTAGTCACCCCTGAAGAGTAGTTCAAAGACCCCCCTCTGATCATCCTCAGAATCAGGGCTCAGTCTGACCGGTCCACCAGTGGGCTTTTTTGACCATGACCTCTGGTCTACTATAGAGCATTGTCCTAGGTATTCACACCAGCCATTTCCACAATTGTTTGATCACGTATCTCTATCAGTAAAATGAAAAAAGTCAAATGCATATTCAATGTATGTGTGTTTTTATAATTATAAATTATATGCATTTACTACTGGGCTAATATTTATGCACACTGTATATATGTACATGATAATAGTGACTGAAAGGATAAAACTAAACATTATTAACCAGTATTTTGTCTATTTTATCTTTAATGTTACGAAAACCTCAATTTACTAAGCATCATTGAAATTCAGTATCGCCTTTGAGATCATAACATGATAAGGTATACTTCCTCTGAGAAAATCTTGCTTTCGACCCCTGCGGTCCAAGGATTCAGAGACACCATTCTGAGTTCTGTTCACTTTGACCCCAGGTTTCTGTGGTTGTCATAGCTGAAGTGGACACTTTGTTAATTTACCCAATCTGGGAATCCTGATACCCATTTCTACTTTAGTTTTTTATTCATTTGTCCCTTTCCTCCCCCTGAAGGGAGGGTGCAGACACAGGGGCCCAGGTGCAGAAGCTTAAGGAAGTCCTCTTTTCCGTTCATCCAAAACCCCTCTCTTGTTTTCTTCATCTGTCCCCTCTCACTCTCCTCGAAGTCACACATCGCTGTGTGTCTTGGTGTGCTCACGCTCCCAGAGAAGCGTGCTATTGCTTTGTGTGCACATATTTTAAATTGCCAGGAATGCTTCTGGTTTATATGTATCTCATTCTGCTTCTCACTCTTCTCATTAAAAATTGTATTTTTTAAAGCCACGCATTTTGCCAAATGTACACTTAATTTTTTCTTATAGTTATTGCAAAATATCCCAAACACATTCATTCATCCGCTTTCCCGGGGGTGGGCACCATTTTGTCCCTGACTCCCCACGTCACAGATAAAAGCACAGCAAACACTCTAAGAAAAGTCTTGCCAATACCTGTGTAAGAGACTCGGTGGGATACATACCAGAAGTGGAATTGCTGGACCCCTGGGTGAGAGTGGTACTCCTAGTCCCCATTTCTGAAAAGAAAAACAGAAGTTTAAAATTCGTCAAGGAGGCATCTTTCCTCCTTGAGGTGAACCAGTTTTTCTTCTACGGCAGTAGGAATACATTGCATCTCAAAATATTTTTTCACGGACAGAGACACTCTTCACTTGAGATATTTGTTAACATGTTAGAAATTCTACTATAAAATTTTCTAAGATGTCAGTATGAGAGGTTTTGTAGGTGCCAGCCTTTTTTTTCCAACAAAGTTTTGCAATTACGGAAATAGTTTCAAAGAGAATAGCCATGGGGATGTGAAGTACAGCACAGGGAACACAGCCAATGACACTGTAGCAACAGTGGATGATGGCAGGTGGGGACTGGAAGTATTGGCGGGGACACTTTGTAAACTACGTGATTATCTACCCACTGTGCCGCACACCTGGAACTAATACAAAATAATCCTGAAATAAACTTCAATTGTTTAAAAATTTTTAATTAAAAATAGTTTTAAACATCTGTTTTCAAACAGATGTTCTCTTCATTCCTTAAGTTTCTGATGAAAAGCAATTACTTTCTTGCTTATTATTAAAAAATGAGCCTTACGTAGAAGGGAAAGATGGTGTGAGTGGGTTTCATATCTGCTAACTAGCAGGCTGAAACTGACAACCAGTCACATAGAGAGGCTGTCACCCCAACACACCCCGACCTGGGATTGAACCAGCAGCCTAGGCGTGTGCCTGACCGGGAATCAAATCCCCAGCCTCTTCCCTGTGCACGGGATGATGCTCCAACCAGCTGAGCCACCTGGCCAGGGCCATGAAGTTACAGAGATTTATTTTTAAATGACTCTTTTGGCACCTGGAAGGGAAGAAAGAATCAAGAGGGGTTTATAGAACTTCCCTTTGTATTCTGGAACCTAGATGGAAACCTTCCAAATTTGGAAGACAAGTTCTTTGCCACAATTAAATTTTAAAACTTAACAAGAAAACAAGTCGTGTGCTGTAATGTCACGTGAGGCTAGCACTTCCCCTGGTTAAAGGAATGGCTGGACAGCACGTTTCTTACGCCCTTTTCTGGGCACGTCACTTCTCCGAGCCAGGCTTTCATTTTGCACAGACACGTGAACGTTAATTACAGCAGAAACGCATTCCCAGTGGGGACACACACACAAGCAGAGAAAAAATGGGGAGGGGAAGAAGCCCCCTCTAACTGTACCGCTTGGAGACAGCTGTTCACACAGTGCTGCCTGTATCTAGTCAATGATTTTTCATGCATCGAATGCATATTTGTCTTTCCAAAAATCCTATTGTACTGAATCTGCTGTTTCTACGTCTGACTTTTACAAATGTATCCGGGACCTTATCGTCAATCCATTTATAGCACTGTACAACATGATGCTTAATTAATGCCACTCTCCTCTTTTCCTTGTGTGGGCACACACTGTGGGGCCTTCCCCAGCTCTGACTTAGATGTTTAGGTTTGAGATGTCCCCATGTCACAGACAGCACGGCGTTGACCATTCACCCCCACGAGCCTTCTTCACAAGCATTGGTGATGAATTACTGGGAGTGGAGTTTATGTGTCAAATGGCGACGCACACCTAAACCTTTGTCACGACTGCCACAGCGGTCTCCAGGGTTGGGGCCTCTCCCCAGCCCAGCCAGGCAGTGGCAGGAGCTGGAAAGCAGACCCTTTGCACGGCAGTGTCTGGCGAGCACCCCTGAGGCACCGGCCTCACTTCACCCTCTGACCTTGAGTTTGGAGGGGAGACCTGGGTTCTGGTTGGGGTGTTCTTGTCTGCTCTAGACATTTCATCGGCCACTGGGAAGAGCCGGTGAGAAAGTCAAGTGCACGTTCTGCATGAATGTCAGAGAACCTGGCAGACGCGGGGCGCTGCTGTTCCGACAACGGCATTCTTCTGGGGTATCCAGGACCGGGAGGCATTGATCTTGACCCCGGATGAGAGCAACAGGGGAACCTCCCCAGAGGAGGCTCTGAGGGAGGGAATCCGTGTTCTCGGGGCCCTGTGTGTCATTTTCTGCTTTCCCTTTTAGGAAACATACAAAGAATGTGAACACCCACTCCATTGCATAGGCTTCCTGCTGGGTGTGGGTCTACGAGTGACTTCCTCATGGAGCCCGAGGGCAACTGGGTATTGAAAGACAATACGAGAGCGGCCAAGGGCAGCTCTCTCCCCTTTTCTGGTATCTGGGGGGGATAGTGAGCCCGGTGTTTGTGAAACACCTCGAAGGTTCCTGGAAATAAATGCTGTGCATCGTGTTGCTTTAAAATTACTGTATGTATTGAGTACATTAAAAAGTCACTGATGCTGTTTGAGCGGGATTATTATTCTCACTAATTACATCCATCCTCACGTAAAATCACTAGTATCATCATCGTCTTCTCTGTGAGCCGAGCCTCTTTTCTATTTATAACATCAAGTAGGAGAGCAGGTGAGAATGACTTATTCGATAAGGAGATGCTGAATAGTCACAGAAGCAAAGCACGTGACCGTGATGCTGAAGCCCATGAACTTAAGCAGGCGAGTCCCAGGCCCGTGGTTAGTAGGTTGGTCAGAACAGGGATATTGTTTAGCATCATTTTGGGGGTGTCTGTCCATTTGGAAGAGTGGTGGAGTATACTCCATTTCAGACAAAACTTTTCTCTGGACATCAAAGAATGAGGAGCACTGAGTCCAGGGCAGGAGCTATTTATGCACTGATGCTTTGCTGTGGAGCTTGCACTTCCTGTTCAATCAGCTGCTCAAAAATAAAAAATAAAGACACCACCTTGCCTTCACTCAGCCCATCACTCGGTCCTGTGCTTGCACATCCCCTGAAATTCGCAGCATTTTGAGTGTCACATACCACGCATCATGCCAGCTGCAACTGTGGCCCTCTTTTCCTCCAATAGTTCAATGGGCAACCTGAGTTTCATATTTCCCCATATCAAATGCTCCAGCACCAACAGGTTTCCCAAACTCCTGAGGATCCGAACGCAGGCAGAAGGTGCTGGCAGCACTGGGCATGCTCAGCTCTGGTCTGACAGAGTCAAGTCCTCCACTCTCGAGAAAGCAGTTCACTTCTTGAAACACATTTTCCACCAGTATGGCAGAAAAGACAACGTTCTCAGCGGCCTCTTGGAAAATGTGGAATTAAGGAGAGAGGTCTCCATAACTCCTCCACCTTAAAGTGGAGTGAAAGTATCATTAGCGGACTGAGAAAGAGCTCTGCTTTGCGTTCATGGATCTGAATTATTGAACTGGAGCTGGGGACGATGCAGAAAAACCTTACTTCTCAGCACTTCCTTTCTCTCGACATAAAGACAGACAATGCCAGCCAGTGGGATGAAAGAATGTGGCATACATCTGCAGGTTTCTAGCCAATGTCTTAGGATCCTTTAGAGTTCCCAATTCCCCCAGGAATTTCATTCTCCTTAAACTGAGGCTGACCTGTCAGCATAGTTGTGATGAACACTTTAATGGTGTTCGAAAGCCTTAGTGCATAAAGCATTCTATTAATTTGATTTCAAAGTGTGAGTCAGCACCATGTTAGAGAATTCCATTGAGTTAGTGTTAATGTTCAAGAAGGGGCTACCTGTGCAAATTCATTAATTGGGGTATCTTGGTGATTCTGTATCCTTTTTTTGCAGAAATATTATATACCGTGATGACAACTCTTCATGCAAATATTTACTGGAGCAAAAGCCCTTTTTAAAAATGTAAGGCACATGATTCATTTCTGCATGTCTTTCTACCAGAGCACACTAGCCTTCCTTGTGTGAAAATAATGATTGTTAAATATTAGCACTGTGCCAAGTACCAAGGTCAACAGCAGATAAAAAAATCATTTGATTTCTTGAACTAAAGCAACCTCAGTTTAAAGAAAAGCTGCTGGCTGAGAGCACTAGTCAAGCGGACATCCTGGCCCCGGCCGGGTGGCTCAGTTAGTCGGAGCGTTGTCCTGAGCACCGGGAGGCTGTGTGGTCCACGTCCACTCGGGGTCCGCAGGGAGGGAACACCGGGGTCGGTATTTCCCTCTCACATCCACGTCTCTCTCTCTCTCCTTCCTCCTTCTCTGAAGTCAACGAACATATCCTTGGGTGAGGATTCAAGAAAAAAAGATAACATCCTGACGTACAGAGTTGATGTCATTTCCGTTTTGAAAATGTTACATCTTTACATGGCAAAGCCCCTGGCCATCCAGTTGTTTGTGTTGTCTGTAGCCGGAGAGGGGACAGCAGATGCAGGACTAGTGAGCAGTCTGAGGAACACTGAAAATAGTCCTGCCTAGCAGAGCGAGCGAATCTCAGCTCTACACGCCACTCCATCGAGGGTGGGAGATTTCTTGGCAAACCCGTTGAAGAGGCAGGCAGTTAATCCCCCACATACTTTTCATAGTCCATTTACCCTGTGGTCCCACTGGCCGGCCACACTTCCAAAGTAACTGTATCCCCGACTTCTCTTTTTTTTGGGGGGTATTGGTGTGATTGACATGAATTCTTTTTAAGATTTTTGTTTATTTATTTATTTACTTACTTACTTATTTATTCATTTGTTCATTCATTCATTCATTTATTAGAGAAAGGGGAAGGGAAGGAGAGAGGGAAAGAAACATCAATGTGTGGTTGCCTCTCACACGCCCCCTACTGGGGACCTGGCCTGCAACCCAGGCATGTGCCCTGACTGGGAATCAAACTGGTGACCTTTTGGTTTGCAGGCTGGCGCTCAGTCCACTGAGTTACACCAACATTAGTTCTAATTCATTCTAAGGAAATCAAAATGAATTTCCAGAGTAAATTGGAAATTCATAAAATCCAGAGTAAATTTTAAGGAATTTCAATGTAATGTTGTTTGCAATATCAAAAATATGAACACAACTTAATTTTCAAAAACAGGAGCTGGTTATACAATGGAATATTCAAGGAACAAAATCATTAACATAATATTCTGTAGAATATTAAGTGTTGTGGAAGAATATTAAGTGTCAAAATACAGTTAGTTGAAAAATTATAAATAAGGTACACATAAGTGTGCAGGTAAGCTTAAAATACTACATCAGATATTAAAGATTACTAGAGATGATAGAATTATGAATGATACCCCTCTGTTGAGTAGTCATTTTGACTATCAAAAATGAATTTGTAAAAAATATATAATTAAAAAATGTATAGCCTCCTTAAGGGCTTACACAAGTCAGCCAACACAAATATCAAAATTTTAATAGCCACTTGTAGCAATGTATAGTTGCTTGCATTCCTTTTAGTTTGATAAGGAATTTCTGAGAACACAGTTGCTTCAAGAGGAGAAATAAATCTCTAATGGAAACATTTCTGACTCCCGATCATCACGGAGAGACTCTTCAAAAGGGGCTTCCAGGAGCCTTTCCAAAGATCTCCCTCACAGCCCAGCCCGGGTCACTAGTCGTGCCCAGGGTTGAAGTTTCATAAAGAGTTAAACGAAGTTTTCTAAATGTGACACCGACATGGGTTGGCCACAGAGAAGCAGGGACTGGAGACCTTTCGCAGATCAGTAATATTACAGACTCAAAATCAGGCTTGGTTCTTTTAGCCATAAGAGATCCTCCTACTTTTCAGTAAGCACAACGATTTGAATTTTTATAACTCTTCTGTCCTTTACTCACTATGTAACAACTATAGCAGGATAGAAGAGAAATTGTTAGTTTACCAGTTGGCACCTGCTCTACACTTCGGGAAAGAGTTGTCATCATTAGGAACCCTTTGCTGGAAGCTTGGACAAAAACAACAAAGAAGGAAGGATGGGGATTCCAGGCAATTTAGTTTCTTATGAGGTGGGGTGGGGTCCACGTGAGGAAGGAAGAATTCCATATACTTCCAGACTCTCCAGTTTGGTTATATACTCGGTTCAACCCACAAGCATTCTGTGAGGCGTGGGGCCAAAGATTAATAAGCCGCCAGCCCTGCCCCCAGGGACTATGCAGTCATCACAGCCTGTAATGTCATTTGTAAGCTGTTCCTCAAATTGCAGTAAGTTACTGGAAACATTAACAACCTAATGATGAACAGTCTTCTTAGGGAAAACTAGAACGCTGCATCACCTGGGGAAAGCTGTCTGCCATTCTCGCCTCTGAGGTTTCCAGTGTGCTGAGAGTGACAGGGCACAGAGCATGGTGACCAGGTACGTTGAATACAGCCCCGCCCCCCCACCCTGTAGGGAATCGTGGATTTCCCCAGGTGGTACGGCCTGCTCTTCACCAGACGCGTTCTCTCTGGCTCTCTGTTCTTTGGTCTGTTTGGGCCACAAGGCACAGTTTTTAGTGATTTTATTTTGCCATGGGTTTTTAATCTATGTGCTAGTTATATTATACTTTAAAAAATAGTTTTATTTAAATCAATGTAAATTGATTCATGTTCTGAAACTTTATTCTTGGGCAGTAAGCTCCATGGAATCATGACTTTAATGTGCAAATTCTGTGTTTCTAATTTCATTAAAATAAGTAGGAGCAGGGAAATAAAAACTGTTCATCAGCATGTCTGCTAAGAAGCCAGATCTCACCTGACCAGTGAGTGACAAGGCAGCCCGGGCACTACGCTGAGAGCTCCGATGTCACTATGTCTGGGGGCACATCCCAGCTCCTCCGGGACAAGGCTGTGTGATTTTGGTCAACCCCTCTGTGCCTGGGTTTCCTCACCTGTACTCATTCGCTGTTTGTTGTGAGAAAATGCAGTGTGAGAAATAAATGATCTAACGTATTAAAAGTATTTAGTATAAAGTTTCAAGTAAGGTCGGGGGCAGAGTAAAAATCTTCTCCAACTCTAAAACAAAGAAAGAAAGAAAAAGAAAGGAAGGAAAGAAGGAAGGAAGGAAGGAAAGAAGGAAGGAAGGAAGGAAGGAAGGAAGGAAGGAAGGAAGGAAGGAAGGAAGGAAGGAAGGAAACCATTATCTCACCCACTGGAGAAAGAGGAGTATTTAGGACAAAAACACACCATTGAGAAGTGCCAGCTGGTGTCAGCTATGAGGATGCCACCCAGTAGGAGTGTTCCAGGGGACCAGCGAACACTGTCCCTGAGGGCTTTGTCTGTTTACAACCACAAGGGTGGGCCCTGAAAAGATCTGGGTTCTCGGACACATTCAGTGAGTGTGTGGCTGGCCTGTTGTCTGCAAGACCCTAATCAGGAAAGGCAGCCCTGGAGTCCTGCTTAGGGAGGTGTGGGGCTGGCGGCAGGGCCACCGGGCACACACCTGTCCTCGCCTGACTGCCCCTGACGAAGGACAGATGCTCCAGGGGAGCGGGTTCGGCTTCTGTGCTAGAGGCCGCCAAACACAACTTCCTGTTCTCTTACTGGTTGGAAAAGGAGGCCCAGCCTCTGCTACTGAACGAAACGACTCAGGAAAAACCATAAGCAACAAGCACGAAGAGGAAACGCCCATGCTTTTGTGACTCTCCGCCTCTCACCTCCCTTGTTTGTTTGCTCCTTCCTCCGCCATTGCAGCCAATGGCGTAAATGCAGCGAGCTCCCTCCTGAGGCCCAACTCCCACGCTCGCGTGTGCAAACACCATCGATTCGCTGAGTCACTGAGCCTCTGGAGTATAATTTTCTGAGTGTGAACATCAGGGATGAGACACAATAGAATGTCATCTCAGTTCATTAGGATTTGAAAGTAATTGTGGAAACTACACATATGACTCTACACTCAAGTCTTCTAAAGAAGAGACTCTCTGGTCAGGTGGAAATTCTGTTTCTTGGTGTGTCACTCCAGTTCCCTGAGAGCACTCCTGATTCTGGGTGCTCACGGGAAACACACACACATACACACACACACATCACCTCCATTAACAAAACCCACCATTCATGTTATTACTGCACACAGCACAGTGTCCTCCTGGCACATAGCAGCGCTCCATGCTTGTGCAATGAATGAATGATGAGTGAATGAATGAATGGACTGTTAAAACTATGTTCAGTTATTCCAACTGATTCACTTAGCACTATGTCCGTGTCAGTTTGCTGGGCTAGGAGCACACAAGGGGATCTCCAAGAGCTCAGCATCCTCAAAAGTGAGAAGGAAAATCAGTTGTAACTCTAGCAGGTGTGTGCTAGAAATGCCGCAGCTATAGCTTACTCTGTGGGCCGCAAGTAGGGAGGAAGGCAGGAGGTAAGCTCGGGGCAGTTTCTTGAAGAAGTGGTGAGGTTGCCTCCCAGGCACGGGACCGGTGGGCCTCGGCCGAGAGCCAAGCTGGGAGAGCTACCTCTGTTAGCGCTGGCATCTCAGCTGCTGAGAGTGTCAGCCGCCGATGATAAAGACTCTCTCCCTCGGCCGGCTGGTCACCCTTTATGGGGACGCAAAATGCTACCGAATTCTTTAGGCAAACTTATTTCATCCTAAGTTGCACTATCGGCATCACAACGGAAGAGGATGGGCCTGCCTCACTTGGCACGTGATTAAAGGATGTGAATTAAGGCTGGAAATGTACTTCTTAAGCAGAAGGTAATTTCTGTTTTGTTGACATCCGAAGCGGTCCGTGCTTCCGTTCGGAGCTGAATGGGTTTAGGGAGGAGCCCTGTTCAGGGGAGAGTGCATCTGTCCAAGACGACAGCAGCTTGAAATTGACTCCTGATGTCAAAATCGTGGTGGATGTGGCAGAAAGGATTCCGCCTGACTGAGACCTATTTGTTGTGAATTGCTAATTAGTGTAATTATTAACATTCAGAGAACTGCAAAGCAGAACAATTTTCAGACTTGACTGCTTTTCATTTGCGTGAGAGAACTACATTAAAATAAAATAACACAGCCGCAGAAAAAGTAACAAAATGTTCTATAAAATTCCTCAGGAACAGTCTATTAGAGAGCTATAGAAATTGTTCAACAATGCAGATTGCCATTTTATTCCATTTCTATGAAATATTTTTTTAGACATTTCAGAGATAGTGCTTGGTAAAGAGGAACTTCTCACAAAAGCTGTGTATTCAGTTCCTTCGAGATCACGGTGACAGCCCCTGTCTTCATCCATGGCCTTCCTGCCAGCCCCCAAATAGTCTTTATTAAATATAATGTTAAATCTCCTTTATTGCTCACACAAAAGCTGGGAATTGTATGCCAAAGGAATCAATACATATTCTAAGCAGAAGAAAATTTATAGAAATACCTAGGATGTTGGCGATTATAAAGAAATTTTACTTATGCCTCCTGGATAAAAAAGAAAAGAGAACATTCATACAAAAAAAATCCTCAGACAAGTACTTTGAAATTGCTTTCTGTCTGAGATTCAATTCAAAATTACTAACTCAAATGAATAAGTATGTATCCTTGAGCTGGAAGCTGAATCAGACCCAGAACAACAGTATGATTTGGAGTAGTGTTAATTTAAATCAAAAAGTAAACTCAAATCAGTATTTTTCTATTTTGTTGAAATGGCTTAGGCTCCAATAGCCGCAGCTGACGAGGTCACCTCCGTCCA